>JAVLUZ010000273.1:1970626-2029460 GCA_036768485.1 Mermis nigrescens | reverse complement strand
TGCGCGGCGGCAAAGCGTTTGAACGCGCAATTTCTTGCAAACGCTGACAAAGAGAAAAATATAATTACAGCTCAAGCTGTTATTCTCAGACACGTGAGGTAAAGCATAAAATAAAATTTTTCTTCGTGAAATCGAGCATTGCTGGTAACTCATCGTGAGGTGAATTAGAATGTCCAGCTTTAACTGCAAGTGTCCTGGTTATCATATCTGCACAGTGGGAGGAATGAGTTTACCCAATCATGCTGATGGGTCCACAATTTATGTCCTGTTGGCCCAAAACAATGTATTTCCAGGCAATTTAGACCTAATTTACCTAATAAATACAATTACTGTAGTCAGGCTCGTATTCAGGATTCAGTCAAAGGGGCGGACCCAATATAAATTGGTCTATATCCCTGGAAATTAGTCAAGATAGCTTGCAAAAAGTGCCTTTTGTAATTTTTCCTAATCTATTAAAATCATAAAATTCGAACTTTCCGGAAAAATTTTTCACTCAGTAGGTATAGTTTTCTGGTCACACTAGACCTAAGAAAAATACTTAATGTTTGCGTAAAGCGCTGAAAATTTGAAGATTTCACATGAAGGACATGCTATTTGGGTATTACTGGAGTACGTCCACACTTTTTTAAAAATCATTTCCGTTAAAAAATAAAAGAAACATATCAGTAAATCGACATCGCTGATCTCAAATCCGTTGTCTATTTTCAGACTGCATGCATCGTTGTTGCAGTATACCTACAGTACACCTCAACACTTTAAAAAAATCATTTTCGTTGAAAAATAAAATCGCCATAGTAGTAAATCAACATCGCTGATTTTAAATCCGTTGTCTGTTTTTGGCCTGCATGCATCGTTGTTACAGTATACGTAGAGTACACAACAACACTTTTTTAAAAATCATTTTCGTTAAAAAATAAAATCGCCATATTACTAAATTGACATCGCTGATCTCACATCCGTTGTCTATTTTTAGCCTGCATGCATCGTTCTATACCTACTTTACGGTATAACTGCAGTACACCTCAGATTTTTTATTTTCAGATCTCAGATAACTTACTTCATAAAATTTATTATTATCATGGCACAAGATATTAATATGCATGAATTTTGCCATATCACGGCTAAACTTAAGAATATGGTACTTTTAGAAAAGGAGCAAAACGAATATGGAATGCCAAAATTATTTTGCCAGAATGGGAGAACATGATAAATTGAAGCGCGGAAAAAAATTTGGCGGAAATCTGAGCCATACTTGCAAAATTGCAGGCAACTCTCTATGTGAGTGTTGGGTGGTTAATTAAACGGTTTAAACGGCCCGATCCAAGGACTTACACATTTGTCAGAAATAAATAATATGGGCTGAAATTACGTGAGGAAGCATAGCAAGGAAGGAGAAAAAAGAAAACAGGCGCGAAAAGCTGTTTTCATATTTTTTGCATGTTTTTTCGGTTTTACTTGACAAGATATACAAAAATCTAAGTTTTTGCTTCTATTATACTTAGGCTTAGGCTTAGTATATCTAAAAAGGTGTTTTAAGCTGCTTAGGTCGAGGTCGCTCCCGCTCAGGTCGATGTATAGATGCTTAGGTCGATGTATAGATGCTCAGGTCGATGTTTAGATGCTTAGGTCGATGTATAGATGCTAAGGTCGTCGTAAATTGGGTATCTGCATGTGGTTCTGCATTCAGCTGTTTGAATCTTCAAATACTTAGGTCGAGAAGATGCTTGCTTAGGTCGAGAAGAGGCTAATTAACGAAACCCATAGCTTTTGTAATATTGATCATACGACGGATGAAATTTTTTTCCGCGCTTTCTTTCAATATGTTCTAAGTACTGAGCGAAAAAAATCGCTTTTCTGAAGTTCATTTCTTAGTATTCTGAAAGTACCATATTCTTAAGTTACTCCCCATATCACAAGAACTGAAGAATCAGCCACCGAATTCGCACGAGAAAACGGCTTGCTGCTTGCTTTTCGTATTAATATCTTGCGCCATGATCTTAATAAATTTTCTGAATTAAGTTATCTGAGATCTGAAAATAAAAAATCGGAGGTGTACAGTAGTTATACTGTAACGTAGATACACAACGATGCATGCGGGCTAAAAATAGACAACGGATTTGAGATCAGCGATGTCAATTTACTAATATGGCGATTTTATTTTTTAACGAAAATGATTTTTAAAAAAGTGTAGACGAACTCCAGTAATACCTGCTATTTAACCATCTGTTTGTACAATAGGGCCCTAACTGTACTCAAACCTCGGAGTTCACCCCTCGCTGGCCACCCTGACTTTGTGCATCTATGCATAATATTCATATATGCGCGCATATAAAACACATGTAACAGAACAGAGCATTTTAGCCATACTTAAAGATGGATAAGTAAATGAGAAATTTGAGGACCGAAAGACAGAACAAGGTTTGATTTGACCTGAGATTGACAGCTAACCTCAGCATAAGTCTAACCTAATATAAAATTTATCTTAAACTGGGAGGGATATGAGCCATTCATGTAATAGGGATATTAAAGGGATTCCCCAGCAAAGCTGGTTTCACTCATCCTCTCAAGCCAGAAAATTTTTGACCCCAGCCCGATTTTGTTGGCCATTTTTGACCGAAATTGGAGGTACTCTACTTGTACGAGGAGGTATCCCGCTAGCAAACCTTTTAGCAGCATACCCTTTGGGTGCTTTTTCGGCCAAACAAAGCTCATTATTTATGCAATGAAACAGCACAAATGGTACATATGTAATGATATACTAACAAGAAGCTGCTTACTTATAAATATTTCCTGAGCGCTAGATCGATTTACCTTTGAATTTCTATTACTACCTTTAAAATCATACAGTTGTAGGCATAGGAGGGGAATAACATCTACGTTGACTACCCCATAACCTCCAGGTACCCATAGAACCTCTGGCCGGCGGCCGTAGAAAATTTAGTTTTAAATTGGAATAAAAGTGAAAATAAAGATAAGGAAAGATTGAGAGATAATGAAAAATCAAGCAGAATTAATCAATCAGCCAACCAAGAGGCCAACCAATCAATCAACTACTGGGTCGGACAGGCCTCCACAATTTTGCAGATCATAGGTGGGCAACAGTTGAACTCAAGGAGATCCAACGGAGAAGAATTGTTAATGATATCACCGCAAAATTCAATTCTGTGGACTATCGAGTTTAGGGGTCTGCTAGATTCTCGTAGGTCCGAACCGCGTGTGGGCGTGGGGGTTGTGCACCCCCTAAAAGTGATAATACGAATGATAATAAGATTACTCGCTCTTATTTAGACGCCCTTATTTTCATCTACCCCCCTGGCCTGTAGTAGTCCTTTGAGATACGAGTTTCAAAAATTTGTCCCCTCCAAATAAAATCCTTGCTATGGGCCTGCTTATACCAGTTCTTAGACATTATTTTGGCCCCGAAAGTTTATTTTGCACCCTCGGATTGGTCAAGTCTTGGCATCTACGTGCAGTGCATATGTTATTTATATAAAAAATTGCTGTCCTTAACATAAATGAAGAAGCACAGGTGTTCGTTATACAAGAATTTCCCAAATATAATTAAGACAAATGACAGAAATGCATGCTAAATCTCCAATTTTTGCCGAAACAGTATGTTATGCAAGAATTAAGCAACTTTTGCCAGATTTTTGATACGCAAATTGCTTGTGTCTATGCACATTTATTTGCGTCTAGGACTGTACATCATGAAACAAATAGCAAACTGCTAAGCAACATTCAGCCGACAAACTTTTGCTAGCATGGATTACAGTGCAATACAAAAATTAACTCCATAAACAATTTCTGAAATTAGCCTCTTACACTAAAAGTGCCGTTTACGCCTATTCGCATGCTCTATGAGTGCAGAACGTGTACATCCACTAGTTCCACTTTCCGCACCTGCAAAAACTAAGACATTAAAATCTATCAGGTAAAAGTTTTTTCTAATGATCTATTATTACCACTTTTCGATTTCGTAATAGGACGTTTTACATACGAGCTCCGTTTTTTTTAAATTTGATGTAACAATTGCAACAATTTTCCGTAGCAACTGAAAAATTCCACTTTGCGTCGTTATATCCTTACATCTAGGGGCATAACCAGCTGGGAGCGGGCCGCCACGCCAGCCGCCTCCCTAGCCCTCCAGAAGGTAAAAATATTTTTATTTTTCACAAGGGTCCCACAAAGGAAATAATTGAAATTTCCTGAAGTCTCCAAAAAGGACAGCCAAAATGCGTTTTTAGCACACTATTGAGCTACTAAACTCAAAATTTTCCGGCGCTTTGCTCCGCATTTCTTAATTTCTATCTCATTTCTTACTTTAGAAGTTCAGATTTGATTTAAAAATAGTGAATATGTCGAAATTTTTCGACGCCACGGCCGATTTATTATTTTCTACATCAGTTCCGTTTGCAACACTGCAAAAATTGAATGCAATGAGAAGAATTTCGATTGTTTTGGAGTCAAGCTTTAACTCGGTATTGAGAAATTAGTCATAGATAGTTCAAAAGATAGATTTTTGACATACAAATTTGAAATCAATCAAGCAAACGTTTCAATTTTTTTCATTTTTCCTTCACCATGGCATAGATCTTGTTGAGAAACGCTCAAAAATGCCATTGTTTTCGCATATGTCTTAATGGTTCTCGAGATATGCAGGACTTAAAAAATTTAGCCCTCCTTCTCCTGAAATGGAAATACTGATTATGCCTCTGCTTCCGCCTCTATAGGCACATGAACTAGTGTTGTAAAAGATAAAGATTTCCTTCAAGATAGAAGATAAAGATAAAGTTGAGAATCTAAAATCTAGAAGATAAAGATAAAGATACAAAATAAACAAAGATAAAGATAAAGATAATTTGCAAGAGAAATTGACCAAAAAAGATAAAGTGTAAATATGGTCGCCTGGACCTATGGTCTGTTTCACATAACTTCGCGCATATATTCTAAGAATTTTCATCGACAGTAAGCTGATGGTTACAATGATTATATATCAGATCAATGCTATAATCGTAATCTGTCAGCTTATTGTCGGAGATTGTATTAAAATTTATGACCAAAGTTATGTGAAACAGACTTTAGGAGAATGATGTATATGAAGCGAAATAAACCAGAGTGGGCCGGCAAACATAGTTCTGGAGAATGGAAGTCCGGACCCCAAAATTCAGTAAATCGGAAACATAGGACTTTTTAAACGTTATTTTGCACAATTTTTGGGCTTAGTCCACCTAAAATTGGTGTTGCCCCGTGATGCAAAAGCAGCCAGCTGAATGCCCTAACTTTTACACCTGTGGGGCTTTAAGAACACATAAATGTAGGTTTGAGAGTTTACCCTCGGTATCTGACTGATCCGCGCGTACTACTACTGGCTGACAGCAAGTCACTCCTTTCTTTTCACGAGCATCAAAACCCTCCTCTGTGCGCCTGTACAAAGTATAGTCACAACAGTTATTGATTTTTGCAAGCTTCTCTATTTTTCCTCAGCTTGACTTAGATTAACGTAGGTGCTAGTAGTAGGTAGTAGTAGTACTCCGCTTAGATCAGCATCACTCCCGCTTACCTAGGTCGATATGTGGACATTAATTTGTGGCGCACGCCATAGGCTTTAAACAATCGTTTTCTTTTCTTCTCTTGCATTACAAAAAACATGTATGCGTCTAAATGTATTTCATGTCGAACCTGCATTTTGGATTTGCTAAACAAACAATATGATTTCCACAAAATTTTCAGCGTAGAGTAGCTAATTTTTCAGACGCCTCGCTTCATATCAGATTGTTGGCTCATTCATTTTTGGCTTTTATACAGGTTTAAGTAAACAAAAAACTGTGACTTTAAATCCAAATAAAACTTACGCACAAAGTTGTGCTTAGAGCATTTAACACATCTATTGACGATGCAAAGCAGCAATGTTTTTCAGAATTTTCGGGCTTATCCAAATTAAAAAATTTCCCACATTTTCTAGCAAGTGTAGAAAATTAATCGTATGACTTACGCTTAGGTATACCCAATTTTTTCCACCATCCTAATGTTCCTCACAGAGGACTTCCCTTATAGAAGAAGGGGCCTAGAAGCTAAACGGATTAAAACATAAGATACAGCATTTTCTGGTGAATGAAACATTGCTGTGATGTGCATTTGTGAATGAATGTCAACCCGGTTGCCAATTGCCGCATTGCCGACCCAAGTTATCAGCGAGACCATAAAGGCCAAAATCGTATGGTTTACATCAAAAAGCCGAGATTGAATGAAAGTGAATCAGTGACAAATTCAATTGTACAAGACTAAAATACACTAGCTTCCAGCCAATATTTCGAGAAGAAAAATTGTTCTTAAATTTCAAATTTCATTTGAAGTCCTAAAACGTTCAAGTTAATTTATTCGAAAAATCATCATAAAGAAGTATCAGGCTCATGCAAGAATTTTAAAATCTACCCGGCCTGTTGAATCCTGGCGGAGGATGAAGTATTAGAACGCCTCCTTTGAACTCAAAAATGGTGGATGCGGATCAAAAACATCGTCTTCAACTTTTCTAACGATGCTTCCATCTTTCAATTGCATAAAAGCGTGTAAAAATATTCTGAAAAAATCGAGCAAATTGAACATATGTCAAAACATAAATAAATGGCACGAAGCGTCGAAAATTTGACACTTTTGAGCAAATAGGCACAGAGCTAAAACGTATTGAAACAACACCTTTTCTATGAAATTTCAGTGAATTTCGGGAAACTTTGAAAATCGCGGATTCTAGCAGGAAGGAGGCACTATTTTTGATTTTGTATCAAGGTCCATTTGTACATGCACAAAGACCGCGACCAAAAGATTTTGTACGTATAGATTAATACTAGGGTAGTATGTACAATGTGGTACAGTATGCGTCCAATGTACTAAGTAAAATAGATATGCATGCTTTTCACCTGTGGTAGTGCACGTGGCAATTTATGAGTCTCTGACAAAGAAATTGCATAAACTTATGCAAACCGTCGGGAAATTGTAATATTTTTTGAGGTTTTCATGTAGATTTTCAGTAATTTTGAATGATACTTAGTTTAGAACACTGAATTTGTGGTTAGATCGAAAATCCTTTTTATACTTTCTAAAGTGCAATCTTTTTTTAATGACGAATAAATCAGAAAATTGACCAACTCGTGCAAAACTAGTTTCTCATATTTCCATGTAATTCAAGAACTTTAGACGTAACAGACAAGACAAAAATGTCTTCAATTGCTAAATTAGTGTGAACTTGACAACAGCTAAAATATTTTGGCCAATTTAAAGCTTTTAGACTCATATCTGAAACTTGTTTGTAAAGAGAGATAACACAATTATATAGTATCAAGGCCATAAAGATCTTCATATTTCTGATTTTGAAATTTAATTTTTGCTCTTATAGAAACATAGATTACAACGCAGCCTGACACACGTCACGATCGTGGTCGTTCCTCAGCACAAGTTGGGACTTTCGCAAATACTCAGCGGCCGAACGTTCTTTCTCGTCACCATCGGCGGTGGTTACCATTCAAGTAAGCTCCGTCCAAGCGACTGAGCAATTTGGCCAGTGACAACCGGACATTAGGCACGCGATCTTATATCATCGCACAAAGTGTCACAGACAAGTTAGCAACAAATTTGCTGTGGCGGCAAAGCGTATAAATGCGCAATTTCTTGCAAATGCCGACAAAACTAAAAATATAATCTACAGCTTAAGCTGTTATTCTCAGACACATGAGGTAAGGCATAAAATAAAATTTTTCTTTGAGAAATCAAGTTTTGCTGGTAACTTATCGTGACGTGAATTAGAATGCTTCGGCTTTGACTGCAAGTGTCCTGGTTATCATATATACACAGAGGGTGGGGGGAATGAGTCCACCCAACCACGCTAAAGAGTCCACAAGTTAGATGATTTCGGCCCAAAGCAATGTATTTCCAGGCAATTTCGACCTAATTTACCTAATAAATACAATTACTGTAGTCAGGCACGTATACAGGATTCAGTCAAAGGGGCGGACCCAATATAAATTGGTCTATATCCCCAGAAATTCGTCGAGACAGCTCGCCAAAACCGCCTTATTTGATTTCTCCTAGTCCATTAAAATCATAAAATTCGGACCGTTCGAAAAAATTTTTAACTCAGAAGGTATACTTTTCTGGTCACACTATGACTTAAGAAAAATAGTTAGCATTTGGCGCAAAGCGCTGAAAATTTGAAGATTTCACATGAAGAACATCCTATTTGACCATCTGTTTGTACAATATGGCCCCAGTAGTGCAAACCTCGGAGTCCACCCCTCCCTGGCCACCCTACCTCTGTGCGTCAATGCGGTATATTCATATATGCGCTCATAAAAAAACACATGTAACAGAACAGAGCATTTTATCCGTAAATAAAGATGGATAAGTAAATGAGAAATTCTAGGACTGAAAGACAAAGAACAAGGCTTGATTTGACCTGAGATTGACAGCTAACCTCAGCATAAGTCTAACCTAATATAAAATTTATCTTAAACTGGGAGGGATATGAGCCATTCATGTAATAGGGATATTAAGGGGATCCCAAAGACAAGCTGGTTTCTCCATCCCCTCAAGCCAGAAAAATTTTTAATCCCACCCTCATTTTTTGGCCGTTTTTTATCATATTGGAGGTCATTTACCCCATTATAAAAATGGCTAGAGACTCCAACCCAAATCTTCGATCCGTTACATGAATGATATGAGAAGGTATCCCACAAGCAAAACTTTTAAAAGCATACCCCTTGGGTGCTTTTACGGTCAAACAAAGCTCATTATTTATGCAATGAGAAGCGCACATGGTACATATATAACAAAATACTAAGAAGAAGCTGCATACTTATAATTATTTCTTGAGCGCTAGATCTATTTAGCTTCGAAATTCTTTTATCTGTATTTAAAATCATACAGTTGTAGGCATGGGCGGGGAATAACGTCTACCTTGACTACCCGAGGCCACCCGGTACCCAGAGAACCTTTGGCCGGTGGCCATAGAAAAGAAAGGTTTAAATTGGAATAAAAGTGAAAAGAAAGATAAGGAAAGATTGAGAGATAATAAAAAATCAAGCAAAATCAATCAACCAGCCAACCAAGAGGCCATTCAATCAATCAACTAGCTGGTCAATCAAGCAACCAACCAACTAAATGGCCAACCAAGCAACCATCCAACTAAATCTCCAACCAATCAATCAAACAATGAACCAAATGGCTATCCAACGAACCAATCAACTAAGTGGCTATCGACCAAATAAACAACAAGCTAAACAGCCAACCAACCAACCAACCAAACTCAAGGCCAACCATCCAAACAATTTAAATGGCCAAGCAAGCAGTCAAAACTAACCGTTCATCCAACCAGATGGCCAACCAACCAACCAACCAACCAATTAACTAATGGCCAACCAACCAACTAACCAACCAACTGAATAGCCAACCCACAAACTAACCAACTGAATGGCCAGCCAAGTAACCAACCAACCAACCAACCAAACAGCCAACTAAATGGACAACCAACTAACCAACTAACCAATTAAATGACCAACAAACTAAGTAACCAATCAATTAGTCAACCAATTAAATGGCCAACTAACCAGTTGACCAACCAACCAAGTAACCAACCAACTAAATAAAAAGGCCAACCATTAAGCAACCAATCAAATGGCCAACCAACCATCCAACTAGCTAAATTGCCAACCAACCAGCTAACCAATTAATCAACTAAATAGCCAAAAAACTAACTATCAACCAATCAGCCAACTAAGTGGCAAACAAAAGCAACTCAACTAAATGGCTATGCGACTAACTAACTACAGCAACCAATCAACCAACCAAATGAATAGCCAACCATCAATCAACCAATCAACCAATGAACGAACCAACTAAGTAAATGGCCAAGCAACCAACAAATTAACTGACCAACTAAATGGCCGACCGACTAACTAACTAACTAACCAACCAACCAACTGAATAGCCAAAAAACAAACTAACCAAATTAGCCGACTAAATGGCCAACTGACTAACCAAGCAAGCAACACAAACCAGCCAACTAACTGGTCAAACCAACCAACCAATTAATGAACTAAATGTCCAACAAACCAGTCAACCAACCAACCAACTAAAATAGCCGAAAAAACAGCAAACCAACCAACCAGCCAATTAAATGGCCAACTGACTAACCAACAACCAAACAATCAACCAATCCATCACAAGCATCAACCAAACAGCCAACCAAGCAAGCAACTAACTCAATGGCTGACCAAGCAACCAACAAAAGCAAATAAATAGCCAACCAACTAATTGACAAAACCAATCAATCAGCCAGACTGAATGTCTAACCAAGCAATCAACCAATAAAGCAAAACTAAATGTCTCACCTGTATAGTCAATATATAATAATTGTAATAATATAATATACTGTTTCATACTAGTTACTCCATGTGTTATTGTACATATCAAACCCTTTATAACAATAGTACTATCGCACAAATCATACACACTTAATCCACTTAAGGGGCTACCCATCTGTTTGTTTATAGCTACCAGCTCGGACTGACCTGTCTTATGCAAGCTGTGCAGCAAAATATTGACATGCATACACATATACAAAATTGGTGCTATTAGCTGAACTCAATAGCCTTTATCAGCGACTCCTCACTACAGCAGTTTTACAAGCTAAGCTCAGACCAGTTCCCTTCAAATGTTATGTCTCCTTGTTATGTGTGTTAAATTCTCTTGTTCTAGCATAGGCATCAGATGTGAATATATTGCTGTAGTAGCGTGTCACTTTTCTACCTGACAACTCCTTTCTTGGCTTTGATCGTCCTCAATCAATAATAGGTGCTATTAATCCAATGCAAGATGTGTGACCATCCGACCGCTGCCACTAAATATGTCATGCCTGGTAGTGGTTATTCATATAATCATAGTAAGATATTCATTGTAATATGGGTCACTCCGTGTATCTTACATCAGTCAAGCCCTGTATTAATATTCATTTAGTAATATGATTGTAGCCTCAACGACTCCCACTGTCTCAACATTCACCCTGTCTCAACATTCCCACTGTCTTAACACTCACACTCAAATTCTTAATGCTCTACTGTCTCAACATTCCTATTGTTTCAACACTCTAACTCGAATTCTCAACAGTCTCAACACTTCTACTTGAATTCTCAACTCTCCCACTGGTAGATTTCACATAAAGGCAATAAGATTTGCAACCTTCCACACAGTTTACTTGCAAAAAAATTTAATGTTAATAATACCTCTTCACCAAAGAAGCGATAAGAAGTAGCTTTTACACATTGATATATCATACAAAAGAAGTGCATAAATTTTATTTTGTGTGTAAACTGTTCTCTCAGATGCATTTGCTTAATTTTGATATCATGCAAAGTATGTATGTTATTGTATTTTGTAAACTTCAGCCAACCATTAGATTTCTGTTTCTGTGAAACTGCTTGAAATTTACCAGAAGCTGTACAATAACATAGCTTCCACACTATTTAAGTACAAAAAGTTTTAGAAGTCATCATGGCCCAAATATAATTAAGTTTTGATCCCCCAGACCAGCTGACCCCCATGCAAAATGGTCATTATGTACACTATGTGCACCCATATTTAATACTAATAATTACTGCAAACATTCTTTCAATACCATAATTAAAAACTGTTAAATCTTTACATTATGTTATCTTATATTAAAGGTCAGGACCATACGTGGGCAGCAAGAAAAATTCTTGGGGTGCAAGATTTTTCAAAGAGTCAAAAAATGGCCTTAAAAGTGGAGGTAAGGCAAAGAAAACATAATTTTTTGACATTTCTCATTGAGCATTATCCATTTCCATCAAAAAATTGCAAAAAAACGAAAAATTTCAAAAATTGAATTCTGGGCGAGGGAGTATTTTGGTTTCTGGAGGGATGGGTATTTTGGGGTCTCTTTAGGGGGATGCATACCCCAAACCCCATGCCCAGGTGCTGTTAGGACCCGTCAACTTCAGATAGGAAATCCAGCCTATTCACAGGATCCTTTTTATGTTGCCATGAACAATGGAATGTGCATGCCAAAAAATTTTGCGCAAGAAATCATTGGGGTTTAGCCTGAAAAGCTAATTAAAAATGCACCCAGTTATTTATATCACTTAATATATCTTCTTGGTTAAACTGCTAATAAATATAATTTTATCATCACACATGTTCATAAAAATGAAACGCATTTCACAATACCTGCTTCTTGATGTATTTTTTGATGATACTCAATCTTGCTAACTAATTGCTATAACTTCACCACTGAAACTGAAAAATAGAGGCATCAGTGTCAGTAAAATCCTAAACCTGGTGAAGTAGAACATGTGGTATGTGCAAGGTCGTATATCTTATCACCATTAAGTGATATTTAAAATACTAAATCTGTTGAATTGGAATACGTGAAAGGTCATAAATCTTACTGCCCTTAAGTGAAATTTATCCTTCATGCATGGGCACCATACAAATTCTGGGGCTCCAAATGGGATCAAATCCCAAAGATAACGATTCTAGGAAGTTCGCCAGATTCTCTGGCAAGACGGGGTCTCTGGACCCCACCTAGATGCCTCATGCTCATATGTGGTCCCGTTCAGCACCTCAGAAGGTGAGGCAGTGGGAGTGTTGAGAATTCGAGTGGAAGTGCTGAGACACTTAAAATGTTGAGACAGTGGGAGTGTTGAGAAGTCGAGTGGGAGTGTTGAGACAGTGGGAATGTTGAGACGGTGGGAATGTTGAGACTGTGGGAGTGTGTTTTTTCACAAGAGATGTGTTTTTTTCACAAGGAGGTTATGTCCAAACCTGCACAACTCATGCGAACTCACAGTGCCAAATTTTATGGTGACGACCACCATCTAACAGCGGCTGCTTTTGATTTGGCGACTCTCACTTCGCCACCAGTTGTCCCGATCGCGATAAAGAAGATAATCCATTAAATAATGATACAAACTATTTCCTGAATAGTAGTAATTTGAATAGAAACGGTAATTTTAGAAGAAATTACTATAATATTGGTAATTATAACAGAAATTTTATTAACATGGCGATTGGAGCCTTGGGGGCAATGCAGATAATGGAAATAATCAAGATAATTTTGATTATAGACATAATTAAAATTATTGCCAATATACAAACAATCAAAATTAATATAATTATAGAAATAATCAAAATAACTGAAGTAATGATAATTATCCTACGAAATGCATACGTAAAACTGAACAACAGACATACTGAACAGCGAGGAAAAATTTCTGGATCTCAAATGAGGGTGTGGGTTCAAATCCCACTTCTGTCACCAAATTTTGTCACGCCTAAATTTGCCTAATTAATTGTTCTCCTAATAATGCTTAAAGTCGCTTTTTCGCACCAGGTTTTTCCTAATTGAAGTTTGTGCTATTTGATAATGAAGCAGGTTTGGGGATGCTGTTCTCCTGTATGTATCTATAGAAGAAACACAACAATATATGGATTTATGATTTTATTGGAAAATAAGATGAAGACTCACAAATTCTCAAAAATATGTCAAATAACGTGCTTCAAAATTGCAGCGACTTTGGCACAAAGGGTGGGTTCCAATTGCGCGGGCTGCTAAGAGCCGGAGCGTCAAAAAAATGACAAAAAATGAACAAATATATGAATGACGAACAAAAAGTTCATTTAATATTCTTGGCAAATAAACCAAACGGTCGAGAATAAAACTTCAATTGAGTGCAAGGCAATAGTGCGCAGGGCAAAATGGAGAAAGGAGCCAGATCTTTGATTTGGGCCGCTTTTGAAGGAATCCGGCGCTTTTGGCCCCTTTTTGATTAATTAAGCTGGTTGTTTTTCCGCTCACTTGTTTTTACCTGCTCATCCCTAGTTTTTACATATTCTTGCATGATGATGTACATTTTTACGTGTTTTGCAGTAACTTGCATTTTATGCTTTATGCTCTTAAGCTCATCGCGACTCATACCCACTTTGCTTAACTTGAAGGTCAATAAGCAAGGCTAGTTGCTCATGCGTTCTTTGTGTATGATCTTTGTGCTTTTCATATTTTACTTTTGGAGAACTTTTTGGCGATTTTTTATCAGATTTTGTGGCCCACTTTTGGCCTTGTAATTTGTCATTTCCTCCTTTTTAAATCATTTATTTCAAGTGAAAACTTGTACACAATTTTGCCATTTTTGTAATTAATCTTGGCTCACCTTCTTTTCTGGTTTTGAATATGATATGTCATACTTCATTTGCCTTCGACTTCGCCCTTTTACACATATACATAAATGTAGCAATTCATAATACACTAAATTTTGTGAATACTATAACATGGATGGAAATGTGCATAATTTTCTAATATCATAAAAAAGTTATATTCCTTTAATAATAGCGAATTTTAGCATCAAAAAGAAACACAGCGTGTTGCTAGCAAAAGCATTGGTATACATATATATGTTACTTATGTACCTACAAATAAGATATATACTAGCAAGAAAAAATGCTCTGATGGAACAAAAAGAGGTAGAATATACTTGGAACAAAGAATTATCAAGGACGTAAAAGGAGAGGACTGGAAAAAGCTCCTATCTACAAATGTCACAAGATTTGCAAAAACTCAGAAATTTACTAAACAAAGAAAAAATGAAAGTAAGTAAATCAAAGAAAAAACCTACCTGTACCTAAAACTGCAAGATCTGCTAAAAATCAGACTTTTTCTAAGCAACGCAAAAATCGAAGTATATTCTGCGGCCTGCAGAAGAAAGCAGCATCCTGTCGAACAAAGATAGAACATTGGGCTAGATAACTGAACCAATCACTCTGCAAAAGCAGATATCGCTATAGCTGAGCAACGCCATGTTGCAATATTTTTCTGGGTCAAAAAAATGGTAATTATGGTATGTTGGAAAAACGGAAACTTTCGACGTTTCTGATTGAACACGGATGCATACCCCTAACCTCCCACGCCTAATGCTTATCAGTTTACATGGGCAGGAATGAAATCCGGTGGTCTGGTGAGATTAAACGCCAGAAGAGTATTGAATGGACGCATGCATTATATAGAAATCACAGTCTTTTGTTGCGGTACCGCAAATAATCATAGGATATAATTTTTTGTAATATTTATCTAGCCACAATATCGAATAAATTAACAGTGCAAGTGATTAGCAAAAACACAGATTTGAGATTTATTTTATAAGCTTTAGATTAAGCATTGGACACCATACCAGGGGGTTTGGGGAGTGTGCACCCCAAGGCAAAATACCCAACAAGAAACGCAAATACCCAACAATACCTCCATAATTGAATTTTTTGAATCTTTCTGCTCTTTTTGGGTTTTTTTTGATAGGTACCAATAGATAGAGCTCGACAAGAAACGTTCAAAAATGGTGTTTTCTTTGCCATAGCACTATTTTTAAGGCCAATATTCAAATTTTAAAACCCCCTCAGAATTTTGGAACCGCCCACTGTATGGTGGACAATATGAGAAGGTTCACCTATTTTTTTCAGAGGCCGCAGAATATACTTCGATTTTTGCGTTGCTTAGAAAAAGTCTGATTTTTAGTAGATCTTGCAGTTTTAGGCACAGGTAGGTTTTTTCTTTGATTTACTTACTTTCATTTTTTCTTTGTTTAGTAAATTTCTGAGTTTTCGCAAATTTTGTGACATTTGTAGATAGGAGCTTTTTCTAGTCCCCTCCTTTTACGTCCTTGATAATTCTTTTGTTCCAAGTATATTCTACCTTTTTTTGTTCCATCGGAGCATTTTTTCTTGCTAGTACCCAACTTTTTGTTTGCAAAAAATAGTACTTATTCCTATCTTTGTCAGTGTTGTAGCGAATGTCATTAGGTACTGCTTCCATCTAAGCAATTTATACTTGCATTGTGTATGAATTCATATTCCGACTCCGCGCGTTTGCGATATTATTTAGCTGAAGTTCGAAGCAGCATTATTTTCTGTGCTCAAGCTGGAATTCACTTATCGCTTCTGATTGTTGCTTACATCGACCATGATGCAACTTCAACAAATAATCTCACGTTTTGTCATTTCACTCCTCGCTGACTCTTATTTAGTCCGATAAAGTTGACTGCCCGCAGCAATGCACTGGCTAATGGACCTAAGAAACACGCATTTCAAAGTAAAATGCATGCGTCGTTCAAGTGGACATTTCTTTACAGTTGGGTAGATTGCGTAGCAAACGGGGCGCAATGATTTTCGCCCAATCGCTATGATTGAAGATAGTTAAATACATATACATATGTGGAAAATTTCTAGCATGTTATTGCGTGCTTGTTTCAGTAAATTTTAAAATGATATTTATCACATTGCGTGTATGAATAATGTTGGTAAGCACTAACGTAGTAGGTACGACAAGGTAGGTACTGGATCTAGGATTTTCACCCTAACTTCTACAAAAACCACTAAAAACATGTCAAAAATTCTGCTCTTTGCACAAAATGCGTTTTTTACGCTATTTATGTGGTCTATACTTTTATCTATACATATTCTATTTCAGGTAAACTTGTGCATGAAAATCAATTTTCTTCGACCTTTCGGGTAGCTACATACAAAAGTGGTTTTTAGTCGTCTTACTGTGATGGAATTTTGCACCGTAAAACTCCATTTGTTTATCCAATGTTATGCCAATCATCATGATCGCTGCTTATATTTGAACCGCTTTTGTAAACGATTTATATCGACTGAAGAATTGCTATCCATGCACAAGGTTTCGTGAAACAGACTATAGAATCACTTTTGACGCAATATTTTTGCAAAAAAGTTTGGAATTTCCAGCAATTTTGTGCGGAAAAATCAATAAACTTCTATGACTTTGGCTAAAATTCGGCGCGAAGCGCTTAAAAATTTGCGAAATTTCGACTGAAAAGACATTTAGAAGCTCGATTTACTGTATTTGTATGTACAGTACCGCTCACAAATAAACGGCCATTTTTTCGCGAACGGTTCGTCAAGAATTTGCTTCTTTTCTCATCAACCTCGAAACAAAAACAATAAGAACAACTTTTTCGAGTTCTTCGAGCATCCTTCTAACAAAAGAGCACTTTAGAGATTATGCACTGGCATTATCGTCTAAAGGCATAAATTTTCTGCGGGCAGTTGGCGAAAAAAGTGCTGTTATTTGCTAGGTTTCTGAAAGTTTCAAGTGACTACATACAATATATCTCACACTTGATTTATTGTTTTTTATGAATTTAAGAAATTTATTATGTTTTTGCAAGGCTATAGGTCAAAAAATCATATGCAGTGTTTACTTACATACACAGAATGCACAGAAGATTTTAGTCGGATTCGTAAATCTGATATTACGCGGATATTACAATCAACATTTATAAAGACATCACGTCTCAACAATGGTCTGATGACAAATTAACATTAGGTGTAAAACAGTTTACACCACTGTTGTGTAAAAAATGTGTCTAACCGACTTCTCACACTTGATTCCTTAAAAATTTCTAGTCATAAGGAACAAATCAGGTTTCCGCAAGGCTCAAAAACGAAGATTAATATGTAGTGTAAACGATATGTTAACACCTAGTGTAAAAACGATTTTAGTCAGAATCGTAATTTTAATATTGCTTCGATATTAGGACCAACTTTATGAAAATAGTAAGTCTCCATAATGTTGTAAGGATAAATTAAGACTATTTTAAACCACTTTACTGAACTGTTGAGTGTAAACATACGCGCCAAAATTGCGTATCAAATTTGGTTTCTAGGTTCATTTACAGACTTGAGAATCAAGTCCCTGACTCATAACCGGAGAAGCTGGCAGAAAGAAACAAGACAGAAACCTGTTTAAAGCACCCCATTATTGACTTTACACTCGCTTAATATTGGTTTAGACATACGCGATTCGCTATGACATACACCCCATATAAGGCACTTTATTTTTATTCTATTGGACCTATCCTGACTTCTGAAAGGAGAAAGTGGCGAGCAAAACCCAAACAAAGACATATTTTCCATCATTCAGAACATTGTAAGCTTTAAAAATCCGTACCGTATTCCCCATTAAGTGTAAAGAAATTCGGTTTGGTGCAGTTTGTAGCTTTCGAGTCGTAGTACGTTTCTATGTGCAAAAATTCTGTTGCAAAATTATTTGATATGATTTACCAATCAAAATTGGGGAAAAACGTGTTTTTTCGCCCATTTTTCACGTCTGATTTCGAACTTTACACCCCCATAAATAACTCAATATTGCGTTTTTTTGAACGCGGCTTGCTGCGACGTATAGCTCCCTAGAAGCTGCTTGATTACTGTTATACTCACTTTAGCCCGACTCATGAGCGCAAAAAGCTGGCAGAGAATTCTTAGTTAAAATCTGTTCTTTACACCATCGACTAGAGTGTAAACTTTAAACCCCAGGACCTAACTCCCTATTGAGCGTAAAAAAATCTGCTTATAAGCAGATTGTAGCCCTCGATCTCTTCTACATTTCTGTCAGAGAACATTTTTAAAAAACTCATAACCGGAGTTAGTATCAGACATAAACAAGTTGAAAACTCGACCAAAATGTACTTTTTCACCCCCAGATTTTCGCACTCTTTACACCCCCATTCGAGAAATAATGCAAATTTCAACAAACAAAAAAAAGTCATTTTGGAACATCCCTCTCGTCTACAGATTCTGTGCCATTAGTTTATTTGAGGAGTCAATACTGAGTTGTCCACATGCCGCCTAAAAAACCTCCCGAAATTGATCCTATGTTATAACGTTACACAAAAACTTTACACCTTCTTTACACAGCCAGTTTTGAGTTTCAAGAAAAACAAAAAACATGGGCAGCGAATTTTTCTATTATCTATCTTTTAAAAAAAACCGCACCTTCTAGATGTGTGCTCTTATAGCTGTAGGGGGGAGGTGCACAGGTGTTAGGGGTACCCAAGTATATTATAGGTACGCGCTAACGCGCTACCTATGATGTAAATATTTAAAGTTGCGACGCCCGTGACATAAAAGGCCAACCAACCAACTAAGCAATGAATCAACGAAATGGCCAACCAGCCAAAAAAATAGCTAAAAAACCAAACCAACTAGCCAGCTAAATGGCCAACAAGCCAACCAACCAACCAACTTACTGGCCAACCAACTAACAACCTAACCAATCAACTGAATGGCCAAACCAACCAATCAATCAACCAACCAACCAACCAACCAACTAAGTAAATGGCCAACCAACCAAATGGCAAACCAACCAACCGACAAACTAAATGCCCAACAAAACAAGCAAAGAACAGAAACACTTATTTCAGCATAGATTCATTCTAATTTCAGAATAAGTTTTTAAAATTTTCGACTTTCTGCATAAAATGCTATACAAATATAGGAAATCGAGCAGTATATAAAGCTCCCAAACTTCCTTTCACCCGAATTTCACAAATTTTCCGGCGCTTCGCACCGGACTTATGTTGAAATAAAAGAAAGTTCATGTCATTTTGCACAAAATTGTCGAAGATTTCGGAATTTTTTGAAAAAAATGCATTAAAAGTGGTTTTTAATAAAAGCAGACAACGTAAAACGCCAAAAAATGCTATTTCGCGCATGAAGGGCAAAATTTTGGACCTATTTTCAATTACTTCTGAAATAATTGAGATATCGCTCCTTAGGAAAATCCTAGATCTGCCACTGTCTCAGAAAGTCGCCTAATTTAGTGTGAAGGAATAAAAGTTAAAAAATTCCCAAAATTTTATGCTAGATGTAATTACGGTATTTCTGCTATTCAGAAACCTGTAAAATTAAACCTGAAAGGATAAAAAATGAAATGTATAGATTTTCATGCGCTTTGAGCCAAATTCAATTTCTGCATTGCTTATCATGAGAGAGCTTCAGAATTGAGCTTAAAGGGATAAAATTATAAAAATTTCAAAAATTTGCATAACTTGGCTCATGTGTTTTGTACTATGCACGTTTCGCAGTCCTCAAAAAGGCTGCTAAATCGAGTTTTCACAAGCTACATATACGTTAGAAAATGTCATTTAGCGCATAAGCTTGCTTGAACGTTATTCAAGATTTTACCGATTCTCTCTTCCTGCGATAAAATTCCTGGCCAGGGGCTGTCTGTATGTAAATCATGTTATTTTTGAATAGATGTACGACTTCTAGAGGAGATGGGGTGGAGAAGAAACTATTTTTTGAGAAAATAGGAAATATTTTCAGGTCAGAAATTACGCTCAAACCAGTAACGTTCTCAGTCTGAGAAGTTAACCTCTTTCATAATTTATTTCATATTGCTCTTGAAACAAATAATCAAAATAAGTAAAAATTTTCTACTCAAAATTCAAAGTTTTTGTCGCACTTTAAACAATGGCTCCAGAGTTTAATATTCTGAAAGCGTTGAAAGTTAAAATGCTCAGGGTCTCAATCAAGTAATTGTCTGACCTGAAGTGCCAAAAATTTTGAAAATTAAGTTGGACCATCGGCAAAATAACGACTCTGATACGCTCATAATAGATCTGCGCATATTTTTGAGAGCATTTTTCGTTTTGTTTTGAAGCTGATTTACACTTGATTAACCCAGCTTTGTTGCATTAAGCACGATATACTGCACATCATCTTATCTCCCATCTACTGCTCAATTATATAAAGAGTTTTCCTTAGTAACATTTATGACTTAAAATTAAATTTTAATTAGCGCGGCATTTGCTGCCTCAGTTTAAACTAGCTTTATAATCGGTCTTTACATTAATTCAAGAATTGCTTCCATGTATAAGATTTCTTGAAGTTGACTATATAATTAATTAACATAGCGGCAACTCCGGCGAGCTGTTTAAGCACAACCCCCATTAGCACTGGTGCTTACGAAAATTTTTTCTATCAGCATGAAATGACTTACATTAATTAGTACGCTCTTTATTACCTCTGAAATACCTACGGTGTCGGGGTGCATGTTTTTGTTTTTAATATAGCTGTTTGAGGATGACGTCACATTCTGCAGATCAACGGTTTGTTTTTGTTATTGTCAGCACAATTAGATTTGAATCAATCAAAAAGTTTCATGCTTTACAATAGACTTCCTAATGCTCAGTGAAAGCAAAAAGCTGACACCTTTGTATCTATTGCCATATCATAAACAGAGGCAGAAATACCAATTAATGACATTTATGTACTTTCTTGGCTACCTAGAAGCCATTTTTTGCTTATGTATGAGATTTCGAAACAATTTCAAGTGCAAAAACAGCTAGTGCAGTTTATATTTATTCTATTTTCAATCATATCTTTTTAAAATTACCAATGATCCGCGTCAAATGCTGCAAATTCAGCAAATCGAGCTTCTAAAAATCTTTTTTGTCTACATTTTTAAAATTTTTGGCGCCGGACTTTTGCTAATTTCAAAGAAATTTAATGATTTTTTTTGAAAATTCCAAAATCTTTGATAAAATGTGAGTCAAAATTGTTTGTAAATAAAACTAGACAACATACATAAAAAGCCGAAAAACGCTATTTCGCACGTGAATGGCAAATTTTCAGACCTATTATTGACTGTTTTAGGATAAGTTGGGGTACCGCCCCACTTAGGAAAATTCGAGGTCAGCTACTGGTTAGAAATCAAAATGCGATGACAGAAAATAGTGCAAAGTTGTCATAAAAATAATTATTTCGTGCTGAAAACCTTTAAAAATAGACGCGATAAGTGCATAACCTATTAGATTACACGAAGATCGACTGTGGAGTGTTTGGGCTAAAGAAACAGTAAATATAATACTCGGCGTGAAGCGCCGAAAATCATTTAGGATTTTTGCTGAAAAATACATTAAAAAGCGTATAAATTACTGTACTTCTGCTTAAAAAATTCTTTGAACCCGTTAGCACGTCGTTGTAACGGCTAAAATTTTTATAAGCGCGGGGCAACCCTTTATTAGAAAGGTGCTAAAAATTGTGCTTCGGCCACTTTTTCCTTTCTCCGTTTGCTGGAGGCCGGGGGTCAAAAACAGCAGGAGCCAGAGTCCAGAACCTTAGCTCCGGTCGATCCCTAATCAAAACCGACGAAAACTTACGAATTCATCAGAATCCAGTTTCGGCCTTACGATTCACATGTTGAGAAATAAGTTGTAAAGTTAGTTTGATTATAGATATGTCCAACTAGGAAATTAAGCATAAAATTTTAATTTATTTGCAATTATTCCTTCTCATTGCAAATTTTTTTCAAAGAAGTGCTAAAAATGCTATTATGATTGCGGATTTACTATCTTTTCAAAGATGAACCGAGCAAGCCCGTATCCAGGGCGGACCGCCCCTCACCAAATTAAAAATTTACTGAATACTACTAGGGTCAACCGAAGGGAAAAATGATAAATTCCTTAAGTGTGCCTAAAACATCGCTAAAACAGGTTTTTGGGGTAATTTTGAGCAAAAACCGCAAATTTTCCGGCGCTTCACACCGAATTTATTGTTTATAGTGTATATAATTTTTGTCTTCTAAGCCGCTCAAAACCATTCAAATTTGAGTAAGACATCGAGAGCATGTCACTTTTTCCTGCAGCTTCGCGCAGGATTTGTTGTTCAGGTGTAGTTTTTATCTTCTAAGCTGCTCACATCGATCACTTCAAAGTGTGACGTGAATAACATAAAATTTTTCCCGGCAGCTTCTGTTGTCTAGCCTAATCAAAACAGCTCAAATTTGAGTTATGACCTGAATAAACTTGAATTTTTTCCGGAGCTATTTTTTGTTTTTCCATAGCTTCTGTCTTCGAGCCCGTTCAAAACCGCTCAAATTTGACTTCACAGTTAAGAAGAAAATGTCAAATATTTAAGCGGTTCCCACCGAATGATTCCTTTTCTGTTTTGTTTTAGCAAAACACAGACATTAAATACAAAGACAAATGTTGAGAAATTAGTTATCGAGATATCTGACTTCAAAAATTTTCGGCCAATTGAGTATACAAAAACAAGGCAACCTTTTCTGAATAGTGACCATGACCAACCAACCTAAAAATTGGATGCCGCAACGGGGCGAGGCTTTGGCCATTGCCCAAGTACGCATATATGTTCAGCGATCATTCAAGCAAGTTTTTAAATATTTAGCTCATAAATGATATTCAACGAAATAATGAAACCTTGAGCAAATTGTAAACACAGAATTTTTAAAGATTTCTATTTTTTCTGCATAAATCCTGCACCAAGAATAATTCTGAATACAATTTTATATCAGAAAATTCCTAAAAACTTTATTTTGAATATTATGTAACAGCGAAAATTTCTTTGCTACCTTTTTCAGGAAAAGTTTGGGCTACCCCTACCGCTTAAAAATCATGGATTCACCACCGGTATTATATGCAGCTCAGTGACAAACCATGCAACTTTTGAAAATTACTCGGTTCCGACCGAGTGTACAGTGTACACACAATCTCTTGAATGATTGTACACAAAAAACAATTAGCTTTTTTGTCTTCGAACTTGAAATTGATTTAATTGTATTAAGATCATGCGTATAACCATACATATCACGGCTCGAAAGTTTGAGTGAAGGTCTTCGGCCATTTTCAGGAGGGGATAAACGACTTCCAGTTTTCGGCCAACAACAGCTATAAACACAGAAAAACAGCCAGAAATTCAATTTTTCCAAAAATCTGAGTAGAGGAGTTCAAAAAATTCTTGCTTTGGGGATAAGAGGAGCACAAACTTTGGGTGGGCGATCCCCATCCCCTTTAACACTTTTACGTGTAACAGAGTGACGGGGGATGCCCCAACCCCCATACCCCAGAGTCAAAGGATTTTTCATCCCGAATTTTGATGAAAAATTGCCACTTTTGACAATTTCTAGATGCTTTTTTTGCCATTTTTGGCGCAAAATTGGAAGTTAACTACCAACCCAGCTGAAAATGACCAGGAACCCCCACCCAAAATTCCTAGCCGTCTATATATATATATATATATATATATATATATATATATATATATATATATATATATATATATATATATATATATATATATATATATATATATATATATATATATATATATATATATATATATATATATATATATATATATATATATATATATATATATATATATATATATATATATATATATATATATATATATATATATATATATATATATATATATATATATATATATATATATATATATATATATATATATATATATATATATATATATATATATATGATTCTAATGATATTACCTTCTTTCAGGGCGAGTCTTTCAATTTGAGATAACTTCCTAGTTGCTTCGTCGTCGTTTTCAGTGCCCTTTACAGGCTTTAGCATGAGGCTTACAGCATTCAGCCTTAAAGAACATTTTGGTTACCTAAGCATGGAGAATAATTGCAAAACAATGTTCTTCTTATACGAGCCACTTTACACGATGCACGAGTACAGCTACTTTCAGAGAAACTCTAATCTACGACGATCGACTTTAAAAAGTTTTTGTACCGTAATTCTATTGAGTAAAACAAACTTTCAGCTTGAATACAATAAAAGTTTTATTGATAAATCAATCTATATAATAAAGTCCTTCTCATGCTGT
Organism: Mermis nigrescens; assembly: GCA_036768485.1. NCBI lineage: Eukaryota > Metazoa > Nematoda > Enoplea > Mermithida > Mermithidae > Mermis > Mermis nigrescens. The sequence continues at coordinate 2,004,947 of JAVLUZ010000273.1, read as the reverse complement.
TTCATAAGACGCGCTTAATTTAGATGATTTTAATATTACTTAGGTTTAAATTATTTATTGATCAGATTTTAATTATTTTTAATTTGCATTTAGTTATAATTTAAGAAATATTTTTGATACTTAATTAAAGAAGTACTTAATTATAAATGATAAAAATAGACGCTATATTCGATTAATCAAAAAGTAACCTTAAATACGAGTACAAATAGGTCAATAGAATTAATTAAAATTAGAGTTGTATTAGGGCTATTTTTTTACCGGTGCCTGGAAATGTACCACACAATGCGATCATATGACATTCCTCCTCATGCTCGCATTCTTATGTAAAATATGTGTCCCCAACTCATATTGGTTGGACATATCATAATAATACTGATAGAAAATAAAATCGTTATGATAATCATAAAATAATAAATAAAAATTCTAATAATTAACGCCTATGCGACATGCATAACCCCTTTACACAAGGTAAGATCATATTCAGTTGAATAACTTAATCTGTCTTAGGATGAACACTAGTAAATTATGTATGTACGAGTATAATTGCATTGTTAATTTCTCCTTTTCGTTTTTAACTTTTCAAGTAGACAAGGGAATGCTCTTGAATTCAAATTAACGTACTCAAGAATCGCATGATACATAATTTAATTCCCAATTAGAGTTTTTACATCGAGATATATATTGAACTCAAATAGAGCTCAGCAAGCAGACCTGCCGTGAGGTCTGGGGAAAAGAGCAGATTTTCTGGAAATACAGTGAAATTAGAGCCCAGAATTGGACCAAAGTCTGTGTCTTTTCATGAAAGTCATCGAAGTCAATTGAGATTCAATGAGTTATTACGACTTTTATAGCTTTCTACCAATTTTTAAAACCATTTTGGATCGAAAAATCTATGACCCCGGACCAGGCGACCCCAGACCGGCCATGCAGTGTAAACACAACGGCGACTGAAAGTTATTATTCGACAGCATGCAACAATGATGGTGGTTAGCTGCAAACTTGTTAACTTAGACGATAGAAATAAATATGAATTCCATCTATTTGTTAAGAATATTCCGGCGAAAATTTTAAAATTATTTGTTCTAGGACATTGGTAATAGCGGGGTTGTTTTTATTGATTGATTTGATGCTTCTATATGATGCTGCAGAGGTTTAATATCCTCGATATTTAGTTCTGTTCAAGAAAAAGGTCATTCTTAAAATTGAGCACCAACGAACGTTGTGCCATATTAATAAGTAGAGTAAGACATCACTTAACCATCAATCAAAATTCAAAAAACAAAATTAAAATATTAAAACTTACAAGAACCAAAAATATTTCCTTAGTTTTGTGCTCAACAACCGCACAACTCAGCATCAGCTTACATGTTGAATGTGTCTCATGTAAAGTTGTAATTAAAAAAACATAAAAGATCCTTACTTTTCGGAAATATTATTTGAATGAGATAAGTTCTGAATAATCGTCAAAGCATCACTACAATTCGCTTGATCAAGCTCCCGATTGTTACTCATGATATCAGATAAAACGCCTGCAGGTAAATAAAAATTACGAATATATGTAACCGATATTATGATATATTCCTATTGATTAATGCAGAATTCTTGAAGCATTAATGAACTCAAAAAATGTTTCACCAACGTTCACTTAACAACTTTAAAATTTCAAAGGAGACACAAACACTATCGTGTCCTACACTAAAAATGTACGTTTGAAAATTTGGTAAAATAAATAATCCTAAAATAAATATTTCCACGCAGCTGAATTTTTCGAATTGATCAGCAAAAATTGTTAATTGCGTTGAACTTTTAAAAATAATTTATAGTACTCTGATTAACATTTAACAGATTAAGAGATCAATAATTAAAGGAGCTTATAGCTAGAAAATAGAAATTAAGCCTAAAAATCCAAAACATTGATTCAGATAATTTTTAAATAAGCGAAAATCTAGGCAACAACATTCGTAACCGGCTTTCGGTGCTTCGAACAAAGCAAAAGTTTCTTGTGCACATGATAATGGTTTTTCTCGGTGCACCATGTCAGTGTTACAATCTGATATAATACTAACAAACTTTGGTTCAAAAGTCACAGCGCCCGAGACAGATATGCATACACGGACAAACTGTACAATTTTATTGAACCCCGGTATCAATGGGTACCGGACCGGGTCGTTATCAATGTGCACGTATGTAGTTGCTTAAAACCGAGTTTTAGAAAATAAAAACACAGGGCAGTGTGACTACTAAAAGAAATTAACAATTTCGTTGCTGAAAATACAGGGTTGCCAAGTGCTCTTGTCAAAAAAACCATAATTTTAATCTCAAACTGCCTTGGAAAAACCTTATCCAATGGTTAAGCATAGGTGCGAAAAACCTCAACCGCTAAAAAATGCCTCCAACGGCCTCAAAAAACCCACAAAATAAGGAAAAACCCCCAACTTGGCAACTCTGGAAAGACCAAGTTGTTCTTTAGGAATAACTGTTTATAGTATCGCTTACTTCTTCAAGAACTCTTTCAAAAATTATTGCAGCGTAGCGTAGACAAAGGCGACGACTGACCAAGCCGATAGGATTCTATTAAATGTTCGATTTAAACTGCGTACATATGGTGTAAACATGAGATCAGCTTAAAGCTCGTCAAGACAATTTTAAATTAGTCAGTGAGTACTATTCGCAGATACTATTGTATGTAGGCACCTACTTGCATTCATTTCTTATGTGCATGCAATAAGCAAAGTACATATATAGTCTGTTTCATTCAACTTTGCGGTTTTCCTTCAAATTTTTAGGCAAAAATCAAGCTACAAAAGTGGTTTAAAATTTTCATGCAGTAATACTACTTAAAAATGACATACGTCTCCATATATCTCGATATACTATAGAATATCATATTTACCGCACTAGTTCAAAAAAATTTTGTAGTCACTTTGAATTTTTTCAAAAACCTTAAAGCTTAATGAAACAGACTATACTAACAGTGTGCCTTCTGTTTTTCTCTTTAGAGAAGGATTATAGTCTATTTTATTCAGGGACGGATTCAAGTAGAGGGATTGGCCAGAAATATTCGACGAGTTAAAGATTGGATATGCATTTGCAATGATTTTCGGCCATCAATGACCATAATTTCTCAAATTTTTCCTGCGCTACGTGCCAAATGATACCTATTAATGAGATTCATTTACTTTCTTGGTGACCTGGAGGCACGTTTTTTCTGTGTTCGGCAAAGATTTTTCCCGAAGAACAAAGACTTACGGCACCGTCATTGTATGTACATACATACATGTACAAAGGTTTTTAGAAGGACAAAAACTGCTCTAAAATTCGCAAAAAATTTTGGTGCCGAAATGAGTATTTGTGTACATACGTGGGTAGCAAGCAAATTCTGGAGGGGGTGTAAATTGACCTAAAAAATTTTTCATCAATGGAAAGCGTCTTCGGGACCACTAAAAAACAGCGTTTTATGCTTACTCGTATACATTTTTGCTAATTTATAAGGAACCTTTTTACTAAAAATAATTTAGCGTTTTTTAAAAATTCCAAAATGTATGTATGTATATGTATGCATATGTGTATAGGTTCCTTGTATGTATGTGCATACATACACTAGAAATATGAAGTAATGGTTGAAGCCCGAACATAGCAGCCAGCCAACCATAATTACAAAAATTCACAAGTCATAAATCTTTTGCTTTTCCAGAAAAATGGTCCAATCTTCATTTTGCAGTGTGTATTGAAGTGACCAAGGGACTAACATGACAGCACAAAGCAATATGCGATACAAAGCCATAGAAATCAATGCGATCAAGAGTATGCGCGATTTTTATCAGTAAGTTAATTGATCTGCTAGAAGACGACAATAAATTATACCGCAAAAATGTTATTTAAAAGCCCTTCTTTGCTACGTATCTAAAGGGAGATCTAGCGACTTATAGTAAATAAGAAAGAAAGAATAATACTGTAACCTCCGAAAACATTTACTGAAAAAGCTCTCGGATAAATGAAACAGACTACTGCAGCCTTCTATTTTGTAGTCTTTTGTATCATTAGTCCAGTCTACATAATAAAGATGCTTACGTGAAGTACACATGTACATATGTAGGTATGTATGTAGATATGTAGGTACGCAGGTGGGCGGCCGCCTCCCCTTGACCCCAAAAAAATTTTGGTAAGGTGAGGAAGTACAAGAAAATTGGCATCTCTTTATTAAGAGATCTCAAAATTTCCGCCTTAGAATCATTATATTCGTTAATTTAAAGCGCGGCCAGAAAACGTCATTTTTATGGCTTATTGAGAGAAATTAAAATTTTTTTCGAAATATCTGAATTTTACGAGCTTAATGGATAGTGTTCGGAAACTTCAGGAAGTGCATGTTATTTGGCGACCCGGCGAACATATCCCGAAATATAGGGTCACCAATTTTGGACCGTTCACCTCCCGCTAAAAAATCCTGCATACACCCCTATTAGGTACATACGTACAGGACAGGGCGGGGCATCCCGAAACAATAGCTCCCTTCATAAAATAGAATAAGAGAAAAGACGCGAAAAAAACTGAGAATACCAGTTTGAAAATATTTCAATTGCAATCTAGATTATATGAAATTGTTTCTTAGCTGATGATGTTGATACAAGTTTTACCGACTGATATTTGCTCATCACCATACGTGGGCAGCACAAAAATTCTAGGGGGTGCAAGATTTTTCGAAGGTCAAAACATTGCCCTAATAATGGTGGTATGGTGAAAAACACCATTTTTCAACGTTTTTCATTGAGCACTATATGTTTGCATCATAAAATTGCGAAAAAAACAAAAAATTTTACAAGTTTAATTCTGGGGGCTTATTTTGATTTCTGGGGGGTATTCTGGTTTCTGGGGGGTGCATACCTCCCAAACCTCCCACGCCCAGGTGTGCTCACCACTATTTGCGATAGTATGGTTCACAAAACCTTGTGCATAACGGCTCATTTTTTGGAAGGTTTATATCAGTGGCGGATCCAGGATTTTTCTAAGGGGGGGCGGTACCTCTAGGGGGCGGAACCCTGACTTGGGCGAAAAAATTAGCCGTTTTAACCCGAAAATCGCTAAAAATCGCTCAAAAATCCTTAATTTTGAGCACTTTTTCGGGCCGATGGGGGGCCCCCGTAAATCCGCCCCTGGTTTATATCGACTACAAAAGCGGTTTAGATTAAAACAATCGAAATATTTTGTACAGCAAGTAGTGGGCTCAAATGCATTGTATATGCAAAATTTTATTACTGTAGCTATAAGTTAAGTAATTTCGTAGCTACTTATTGTACTCTGAAAATTTATTTTGTAAGACAAACTTTTGTGCAATTGAGTAGTTTAATTTGATCCACATATTCGACTTGCCAACGCGAAGCTTTAGATCTAACAGCTTTTTGGGCTCTGTGAACTTATGCAGGCATTCAGAATTCAGACATTGAAGTGAGCAAATTTTAAGACAATCCCGCACTACATTTTAGCAATTAATACAAAATTAAAACTTACGGCAACGCTTTATACACGAAACTTTGTTTGACTATCTTTTAAAAAATCAGCATAATATTCAAGTGAATTTTCTAGATTTATTAATATTTTCGTGATTTACTTTCATATGGCGAAGCTCACCCTAGGCAATTTGACTTGACTTTCTGCAAATCCGTCTCCCAAATTCTGCTAAGATAATTTCCAGAGTTGAAGACTGAAGCTCATTTGTGACAGTCAATTGTATAGAACTAAAGTAATTACTTGCATTGTATCCATTTAAAAATTTTGTTCGAAGTTTTTATGTATACAGATAGATCAACTTTATATTATACTAGTTGAGCTGCCCGGCGTTGCCCGGGCTGAACTTAGGGCCTGATAGCTATATGGAATTAATATGTATCTTGTATTTTTTATTTTTCAAGACTTTTGATGTTTTTGGGATATTTCTAAAAAAATTGTTGGTACAAACCATATTTTATTTTTTGGATTTTTTTAAAATGTCTTTTGTCAACCATTTTTTTTGATCAAATCCATATTTTTGACGTTACAGAATGGTTTTGAAAATTGTTTAGCCACAATCATATTTTTGATGTTCTGGGGTGTTCTGGAAATTTTTTTAATAAAACCCATATTGTTGATGTTTTGGGATGTTTTGGAAAATTTTTTTCGTCAAACCATATTTTTGATGTTTTAGGATGTTTTGGAAAACTTTTTTTAATCAAACCCATATTTTTGATGTTTTGTGATGTTTTGGAAAATTTTTTTCGTCAAACCATATTTTTGATGTTTTAGGATGTTTTGAAAAATTTTTCCGGTCAAACCATATTTTTCATGTTTTAAAAATTTTTTGTTTGTTGTAGCAAAGGGTATCATATATCACGTGATATGTTATAGCTGATGGTATCTCCTATCTTATATCACTGCATGTTATGGCACAGACAGGGTATCTATACCAAACCTATCTTATAGCATTGCCTATCTCGTAGCACAGGGTATCTTATATCCCATACTATCTTATAACATTGCCTATCTTGCAGCTCGGGGTATCTTATATCACTTCCTATCTTATAGCATTGCCTATCTTGTAGCACGGGGTATCTTTTATAACGTTCTATCTTATAGCATTGCCTATCTTGTAGCACGGGGTGTCTTATATCACGTCCTATCTTATAGTATTGCCTATCCTGTAGCACAGAGTATCTTATATCACGTCCTATCTTATAGCATTGCTTATCTTGTTGCACATAGTATCTCATACTATGCCTATCTTATAAAATTGCCTATGTTATAGCATCATTTGCTTAAACCCGTATTTTGATGTTTCACAGTGCCGACCAAAGCTATAACATATAACAATGTACATAGTGTCGCCAGGCATGCTCCTCTTGGCCGGGGTATCCCTATACAAACAGTATAAACTAATTTTTGAAAAAATAGCAAAAAATTGGCCATCTCCCGAAATTGTGGAGGCTTATAGTACAGGGGCCAAACCCTGTTCCCTCCCTGCCCAGGGCCAATGGGTGCGTTTGTCGAAATTTCAAGATCGCTACGGCTCCTTCCCCCCATTGGACCGACCTCGGCCCAAAATATCAGCCCACCAAATTTCATTGGGCCGGAGCCAACCCGGCACAAACATACGAACATACAAACAAACAAACTTTCAAAAATATATAGTAGATGAAGCAAAATCGAATTTTCCACAAGGGCAACCTTGAATTCTTTCCAACTTATCTAGAAGTCTACTTTCAGAGTGGAGTTTTGTGACAGCCAATATACGATTATGATACACACTTAGTAATACATCAGTGGCGAATCCAGAATTTCCCAACAAAGAGGAGGCATAATAAATTTTTCTTGAAATTATCCAAGACAGTGTCTAAATTCCTTCAAAACGCAGATAATAGCCCTTTCTTGCCATTTTCAGTGCAACAGAATCATTTCTTAACGCGACTGTACACAATGAAATAGTTTTGAAAAATGAGCTTGCTGAGCAAGAGTTGTAAACCAAGAGAAACTTGAAGTTTAAACCTACCATTAAATTATGAAGAGAATTATAAAAGATTTCAAACTTAAAGAAAATGAAAAAGCTGGGATGTTGATAAATTAAAACAAATTTACAGGATTTGAAGAAAAATTATTTTGAGAATAGGACGATCATGTGCTATGTATAATGACTCCTTGATTAAAAGATCAAGAGAGTTAAATGCTCGACTAATAACCTTGAAGCAATCTGATGTAATTGAATGATTGCTACTTACGATATGTTTGTGAATTGCAGATAAGCTATCACCCTGAATTGGCTTTCCTGTAGCAAATGAGATGCCAGTATGCTATGCAATTTTACTCCCAAAATTTCGGCGAGTTTTGTCAAAGTAACTAGCCATACAGCTAGAACACGTATACTTATATACTGAATTTGAGAGTAGCTTAGCAGGTACAGCACCCTTATCTTGTAAAACCGGCTGATATACATGACAGGTTTGTAAACAAACCTTACTCTAATCTGAAAGTTAAATGCAGATATAAGCTTCAGAATTCTGCTGTGTACATTGTAGCCTTGCACACCAGTGTATGGCAAAACTAGAGAATAGCCTAGTTTATCACAACCGACTGATATTCCATCACTTTTATTATAAACGTTTGTCATAAAGTCTGATATGACCTTATCAATCAAGCCAAGAGGATACTCATTTTGCAGTAGAGTCTGCTTCAGCTTGACAATATCAGAGACAAAAATCTGATATGAGTCACAAACCATGTAAATACAACTCACAAATGTCCTTATTGGACCAACTCTATAGGCAAAAGGAATGAAGCTAGACAATTTAGCATAAAAGCCAGAAAATGTAGGTTTCTAATATGATGTCACATATCATTGGACTTCCTTTCAACAAGCATATCAAGGAAATTTAATTTCTTGTCACATTCAGCTTCAAATGTGAACTTCATATTAGGATGTTGCTGATTCATGTAATCACAGAACTTTCTAGGCTGATTTTTGTGAGAAAACGCTACAAATGTGTCATCAACATAAAGTACATAAAACATGGGTCTGATCTTTATACTATATTTCTCTGAGCCAATTTGTTTTGCGATGGGATGGGTGACAGCAATGGCAAATCTTGTCCACCTTTATGCGTCTGAAAAAATAGTCGCTGAATTGGCCACAACTTTTGCAAGCATCCGAAAACAAGGGCCTCCCATGTCGGCTGTGAGGATGATTTTGCTTGGTATGCCCTGGCACAATGCGGTCCAATTATGGGGAGCGGCACCATTCTGGCAACTAGGACAACTTCCGCCATTGACGTGCTCATGATTAGCCGACAATCTACAATGATTGAAGTTTGCCTATTCATTAGGCATGCTGACAAAACTCGAAACGGAAAAGTAATTTAAGCGCTGAAGCTTGTTCTAACACTGGTCAGACAAAATAAGCACACACAACCAAACAGCAACATACATAAACAGAAATGAAATAAATCGTGTGTAAACTGGATTTATTATGTGTACTTGTAAGAAGCAAAATTTTATACACTGTGCCCTATAATAACTTATTTTACCGTATTCACTCGTGTATAAGCACAACTCGTGTATAAGCACAAGTGGGGTTTTTGGGAGCGTAAAATTGAAAAAAGTTTGCCTCATGCATAAGCACAATGATCAGCAAGTTATGTCTGTTAATAAGTTATAATAGTTTTAGCTTTTATTTAGCCTATACTGTACATAGGTTTCTGCGCAGCGCACAATATTTTGTTTTTATCACCCTGCTGAATAGATTCATTTGTTTCGTGCCATGTGTGACCCATTGCCTTCTCATAATCTACATTTATTTTTGGTCACCTTCACCTTATGCTACCATGACATATAATAGAATAAACTTTTCTTTACATTAATAAGTACCAAATGTTATGTGTGCGTTTACTGCTGGTGGGGCAATGAATAAGGTTTCAATGCCTCAAATCTGTTAGTGGATCCTTGATGCATGGGAAAAAATTCCAGTTGAACTGATTCAGAAAGATTTCAAAAAGTGCTGCATATCAAACAACATGGATGGATCAGAGGACGACGCAATTTTTGATATATGTGAAACTATAAACGAAATGTGTTTGGAGGACAAAGAAGATGAAATTATGCAGGATTTGGATTTGTTTTATGCTGATTATGTGCCGGATGATATAGAACCTACCATTGTTGAAATATTTTGATCTTTTTAATTACCATGTCATTAATTTTCGTTTGTGAGGCTTTATTAAATGTGTGCAATATTACTCACTTTTTATCAGCATGCTGTCTTATCCCTAGGTAACGTTATTTAAATGATACCTGAGCATTTTAGTATGATAAAACTCATGTTTCTGTTTATAAGCACAAGTGCACTTTTTGGACCTGAAAGTTTGAAAAAAAGGTTGTGCTTATACATGAGTGGATATGGTACGACTTTGCTTGCTTAAGTCATTCGGAATAGATTTTAAAAACATATGATACTTAGCCCATCAGCATGTACCATCAACGAGGTTACTTTTTACCATTTTGAGTATTTTTTGCTGAATTTCTATCTTCTATGTCACGTCCGGTAGTGGTCAATATATAATAATTGTAATATTATAATATGCTTTTTCATATCAGGTTACTCCGGGTGTCTATTTGCACGTCTGTCGAACCCTTTATAATAATAGGAACTATACGTTTGGATCAATATACACTTAACACTCTTAACGGGCTGACTGTGTTTGTTGTATAGTCACCAGCTCGGACTGAGCTGTCTTGCGGACTGTGCAGCCATATATTATTGCGCCATATGCATTAATAAAACCGGTGCTATTAAGCGAACCCAGTAGCCTTTATCAGAGCTGACTCCTCACTTAGCAGTTTTACGTGCAGAGCTCGGACCGGTTCCCTCCAGATGTTATGTCTCTTCATTATATGCCTTCAATTCCTGTTGTTCTAATGTGCGCATCAAGTCTCACTGGCTTACTGTAGTAGCATATAGTGTTTTTACGTGACATCTATTTCACAGAAGCATGTGCATGAATAGCAATTTTTGAGCTGCGTAAGTAAATGACAAGCAGTTTAAAGTGAAGCATTAATCATGACATTGTTCAGCAATTGACGAGCATAAGTATTTATACCTGGTACCCTGGGTCTAATGTTATAACATATCCCTGTGTTATAAGATGGGCAACACGCGTAAAACGCATTGTGACTTGGTCACATGGCAGAAGCCCGAGAGGAAGAGAGGAGCCAAGGGGCAGGGAAGGGAGTGAGGCTTGGGGAAAGTAGGAAAAGGAGCAGGGAGCAGTCATGGGGATTGAAATGGGGCAGCAAACAGCCTTAGAAGAAGAGAGCAGCAAAGGGGGCAGAGAGTGGGGAAGGGAGCGGCTGAGGGTGGGCAGGGAGTAGGGAAGGGAGCGGCTGTGGGGGGGGGGGGCAGGGAGTAGGGAAGGGAGCGACTATGGTGTCATGCCCGGTAGTGGATCGCCAAATATGTCACACCCGGTAGTGGTCAATATATAATAATCATAATAATATAATATACTTTTCATACTAGGTTACTCCATGTGTCTATTTGCACGTCTGCCGAGCCCTTTATAATAATAGGAACTATACATTTGGATCAATATACACTTAACCCACTTAACGGGCTGATCTGTGTTCAACATATAGTCACCAGCTTGGACTGAGCTGTCTTATGAAAGTCGTGCAGCATATTGTGCATACACACATATAAAACAAGTGCTATTGGGCGAACCCAATAGCCTTTATGAGCGCTGAACCGGTCCGAGCTTAGCACGTAAAAACTACTGAGTGAAGATTAAGCGCTGATAAAGGCTATTGGATTCGCCCAATAGCACCGGTTTTATATGTGTGTATGCACAAAATATATTCGCTGCACGACTCACATAAGACAGCTCAGTCCGGGCTAGTGACTATACAACAAACACAGGTCAGCCCGTTAAGTGGGTTAAGTGTATATTGATCCAAACGTATAGTTCCTATCATTATAAAGGACGTGGCAGACGTGCAAATAGTCACGCTGAAAAATCTAGTATGAAAAGTTTATTATATTATTACAATTATAATATATTGACCACTACCGGGCATGACATATTTGGTGACAGAAGTGGGATAGTCACATATCTTGTGGAGTCTGTAGCAATCATAATTGATCGTGGATGATCAAAGCTAAGGAGGGAGGTGTCAAGTAAAACGACTATATGCTACTACAGTAATCCATTGACACGTGATGCGCTAGTTAGAACAGCAGGAATTAAACGCATATATTGAAGAGACATAAGAATTGAAGGGAACCAGTCCGAGCTTAGCATGTAAAAAGTGCTAAGTGAGGAGTCAGCACTGATAAAGGGTATTGGGTTCGCCCAATAGCACCGGTTTTATATGAGTGCGGGCTTACAATATGTTCGCTACACAACTGCATAGGACAGCTCAGTCCGAGCTGGTGACTATCATCAAACACATGGTCAGCCCGTAAGTTGTTATCTGATCTAGTATATTATAAAAGGGCTCAACAGACGCACATATAGACACGCGGAGTAAGCTAGTATGAAAAAGTATATTATAGTATTACAATTATTATATATTGACCACTACCGGGCGTGACATATTGCACGTCAGTCGAGTTCAATCAATAATCTAGGTCAATATAATTCGACCAGCTACTAGGCTGATTATATTGACCTAGATTATTGACTGAACTCGACTGGCAAGCAATATGTCAAGCCTGCTAATGGTCAATATATAATAATTGTAATACTATAATCTACTTTTTCATACTAGGTTACTCCGCATGTCTATTTGCATGTCTGTCGAGCCCTTTATAATAATAGGTACTATACTTTTAGATCAATATACACTTAGCCCACTTACGGGCTGACCATGTGTTTGTTGTATAGTCACCAGCTCGGACTGAGCAGTCCTATGCGAGTTTTGCAGCGAATATATTGTCACCCGCACGCATTAATAAAACCGGTGCTATTGGGCGAACCCAATAGCCTTTATCAGCGCTGATTCCTTCACTTAGCACTTTTACGTGCTAAGCTTGACCGGTTCTCTTCAATTCTATGTCTCTTCAATACATGCATTTAATTCCTGCTGTTCTAACATGCGCATCATGTGTCAATGGATTACTGTAGTAGTGTATGGTTGTTTTACCTGACGCCTCCCTCCTTAGCTTTGATTGTCCTCGATCAATAATGATTGCTACAGACTCCACAAGATATGTGACTATCCCACTTCTGTCACCAAATATGTCACACCCGGTATGTGGTCAATATATAATAACCGTAATAATATAATAAATTTTTCATACTAGGTTACTCCGCATGTGTATTTGCACATCTGTTGAGCCCTTTATAATAATAGGAACTATACATTTCAATCAATATACCCTTAACCCACTTAACGGGCTGACCTGTGTTCGTTGTACTAGTCACCAGCTCGGACCTGAGCTGTCTTATGCAAGTCGTGCAGCGAATATATTGCGCAAATACACGATATAAAACCAGTGCGTATTGGGCGAACCCAATAGCCTTTATCAGCACTGAACCGGTCCGAGCTTAGCACGTAAAAACTACTGAGTGAGGATTAAGCACTGAAAAAGGCTATTAGGTTCGCCCAATAGCACCGGTTTTATATGTGTGTATGCGCAAAATATATTCGCTGCATGACATGCATAAGACAGCTCAGTCCGAGCTAGTGACTATACAACAAACACAGGTCAGCCCGTTAAGTTGGTTAAGTGTATATTGATCCAAACGTATAGTTCCTATTATTATAAAGGACTTGACCCATTTGCAAATAGACACGCGGAGTAACCTAGTATGAAAAGTATATTATATTATTACGGTTATTATATATTGACCACTACCATGCATGACATATTTGGTGACAGAAGTGGGATAGTCACATATCTTATGGAGTCTGTAGCAATCATTATTGATTGAGGACAATCAAAGCTAAGGAGGGGGTGTCAGGTAAAACGACCATACACTATTACACAAATCCATTGACACGTGATGTGCTTGTTAGAACAGCAGGAATTAAACGCATATATTGAAGAGACATAAGAACTGAAGGAACCGGTCCGAGATTAACACGTAAAAAGTGCTAAGTGAGGAGTCAGTGCTGATAAAGGCCATTGGATTTGCCCAATAGCACCAGTTTTATTAATGCATGTGCTGCGACAATATATTCGCTGCACGACTCGCATAGGACAGCTCAATCCGAGCTGGTGACTATACAACAGACATATGGCCAGCCCGTAAGTGGGTTAAGTGTATATCGATCTAAAAGTATAGTACCTATTATTATAAAGGGCTTGACAGACGTGCAAATAGACATGTGGAGTAACCTAATCTGAAAAAGTATGTTATAGTATTGCAATTATTATATATTGACCACTACTGGGCTTGACATATTGCACGTCAGTCGGAGTTCAATCAATAATCTAGGTTAATATAATCAGCCTAGTAGGTGGTCGAATTATATTGACCTAGATTATTGATTGAACTCGACTGGCGTGCAATATGTCATGCCCGGTAGTGGTCAATATATAATAATTGTAATACTATAATATACTTTTTCATACTAACTTACTCCGTGTGTCTATTTGTACGTCTGTCGAGCCCTTTACAATAATAGGTACTATACTTTAGATCAATATATACTTAGCCCACTTACGGGCTGACCGTGTTTGTTGTATAGTCACCAGCTCGGACTGAGCAGTCATTGGATTACTGTAGTAGCGTGTCACATTTCTACCTAACACCTCCCTCCTTAGCTTTTGATCGTCCTTGATCAATAATAACTGCTACGGACTCACACAACATATGTGACTATCCCACCACTGCCACCAAATATGTCACGCCCGGTAGTGGTCAATATATAATAATTGTAATACTATAACATACTTTTTCATATTAAGTTACTCTGCGTGTCTATTTGCACGTCTGTCAAGTCCTTTATAATAATAGGTACTATACTTTTTAGATCGATATACACTTAACCCACTTTCGGGCTGACCACATGTTCGTTGTATAGTCACCAGGTCTGACTGATCTGTCCTATGCGAGTCGTGCAGCAAATATATTGTCACCCGCACGCATTAATAAAACCGGTGCTATTGAGCGAACCCAATAGCCTTTATCAGCGCTGACTCCTCACTTATCACTTTTTAGTGCTAAGCTCGGACCAATTCCCTTCAATTCTTATGTCTCTTCAATATATGCGTATAATTCCTGCTGTTCTAACTTGCGCATCATGTGTCATTGGATTACTGTAGTAGTGTATGGTCGTTTTACCTGACAGTGGGGGGCAGGGAGCCACACTAGGGGATAAATTTAGGGCAGGGAGCAGCCATGGGAGATCGAGCAGCCCTGGGAAAGGAGTGGGGCATGGAGTCGGGAATAGAGACACATTAGGGGATAGGTAGGGGCTTGAAGCAGCCATAGGGAACAAAGCCATCCTAATGTAAGGAGTTGTCATAGAGATGGGGTCCCCTCCCGCACACCTAGGGGACCTGCCCATAGACCAACCGATCAGTGCCAGGTGACCAACTGCCTGAGTTAGGTAAGACAGTTCCAAGCTGTCAGCCATGTGGAGGCGGAGCAGCATAAAGTGTTTACCCCGACCAATGACAGGGTTTAAACATGCTACTAAGTTATGATTGGTTTATGTTTTCTACTTTGTTTTTCAACTTGTTCGTTTTTGGGCCAAAAGCTGATTCGGAAAAATAGCATCTTTCACCTTTTAACAACTTTACATTTTTTAACAATTTTTTATCTCGTTGAGCAAAAAAGTTATAAATAGTCATAGTAGGAAATGATTTAATGTAAGTGTATGTACATATTCTATTGCTCAATCAAGTCGAATAGTCAGGTCACTTGTTCCTTTTGCCAGCCTAATCGCTGTATCAAGTAGTGAATGTAAACTATCGAAAATAGCGTAGAAGTTTGCTCTGATGTTTTGCAAATAGGGCGTGCAAGGAATCAAAATATACACATTTTCACTTATTTTAATTACCTTCATAAACGTGTGAGAGAAAATCTATATTTATAGTCTATGGTCCGCTGCGCTTGTAATCAATTAGGTGGTGGGCAGGGAGGCCATTGCTAGTGTTGTAAAAGATAAGGATTTTTTGCAAGATAAAAGATAAAGATAAAGTTAAAATTTTAAAATCTAGAAGATAAAGATAAAGATAAAAAATTAAGAAAGATAAAGGTAAAGATAATTTGCAAGATAAAGGAACCAAAAGTATAAAGATAAAGAAAAAGATAAAGATAATAAAGTACAAAGTATAGTCGTACGCAACAGTAATTGATTTTTTCAAACTTTTCTAGTTTTTCTCAGCTTAGACTTAGATTAACTTGGGTGCTAGTTGTAGAACTTCCGCTTAGATCGGTATCACTGCCGCTTACTTAGGTCGATATACAGGCATTATTTTGGGCCGCACAACAGTGGGTTTAAACAATCGTTTTCCTTTCTATTCTTGTATTACAATAAAACTTGAATACGTCTGAAAGTATCTCACTTCAAACCTGCATTTTGGATTACATGCTAACTTAAGTACATACTTTATCTTTTTTGCAAGATAAATTCCTATCAAAAAGATAAAGATAAAAATAAAGATAACCTGTGATTTTTTCAAAAAATAAAGATAAAGATAAAGATAAAAAATCGTCAAGATAAAGATAAAGATATCTTTATCTTTATCTTTATCTTGCTAAAAAGATAAAGATAAAGATATCTTTTACAACACTAGCCATTGCTATAGACTAAAAAGTTCAACCCCAAACTTCAAGCCCTTTTTTACTTTCTCTTCGAAAATGCTTAATTTATTCAATGTTTGCTTCATTTTTACAGAGGATAGCGAAAAGATTGAATTAACTTTTCACTACTTGATATATTTAGGATTCAATCGGATGGAGTGTAATTGTACAACGCTAAAACGAGTTCACTTTCAGCCAATTTCGAAACATTACAATATTGCGCGCCAAAATATCAAGATGCAACAAATTCGTAATAATGTACAGTTCGTAAAAGTAAGTGCTACGCGCTTGAAGGCAACCGCATAGGAAAACGTAAGAAAAGAGCCGAGTGTAAACCGCTACGGTGTGATATGCAGCATTGTTTTACACGAGAAGAATCAGCGGTTTACCATTGGTTTAAAACGGCTAAATAGAAAGGAATGTTATTAAAGGCGGATAAGATAAAACGAAAGAGGAAAATGTGCTTCGCAACTGAAAACAAACTTCATCAAAACAACGATAACGAGGTCTAAGAATGCGTCATGAATTTCAGGCAGAAACAATAATAATGGCAGACAAGGCATTTCCCTGAAAACGCATTGATTGAGCCGGCTTACGACCTAAAAATAAAATAGGTGCAACAAGCATAAAACATGAAAAACAAATTGTTCAAAGACAAGCGTTACCATATATGTAACAGGCAGGATAAAGAATCCCCTAGCCAAAGCTGGTCGTCCCCATTTCCGCAAAGCCTGAAAATTCTTGAAAGAAATTAAATTTTTTGGTCGTTTCTGGTCAAAAATAGGTCATTAACCCCTGCCTCTAGAAACGGCCAGGAACCGCCACTTAAGCATACAAACACGTTCTAAAAATAGTTTTCACACAAAGGCAAGAATATTAGACCAAGAAAGAAAAAACCAGAAGCATTCATGCCTAACCCATCCATTCCAACAATTTAGGCCTCAAACGGCTACAATTTCCAAGATTTTTCCTGAAGTCCTGGTCTTAGACATGAGTTTTATAGGGACAGTTTATCAAATAGATTCTTTGCTAAAACCCTTTCTCTATATGTCATTATAAGAGACGTAAGTAGGATGTTAGATGAAGCCCAAGATTTTAAAAAAAAAGACTGAAAATTTTTTTGGAAAACAACGCATCGATAGGTAGGGTAAAAGACATACGAAAATTAGAATTTCTCGCAAAAACGCTCACAAGCACATTTACACTTCTTCGACATTTATACCAATTTTCAGGAGGCTTTATAACTACAGCCCGCTTCAGAAGTAAATGTCAACAGCAAGTTATAGTTATAGCCTTATTTGCAGAACAAATATGAAAAATAGCTAAAACATCCAATATAAAATTTTTAATTTGAAAAGCTGCATTTGTTAGTACTTTTTATCCAATTATGACTCGTTTTTGTCACTTTTTTAAGTAAAAAATATAAGATATCAACAAAAAAATTTACTTTCAGGATCAGTTTGACTTCATTTCAGGCATTTCATGGTAAAAAGAAGAATGTACTAGTTAGCGCGAAGCGCCGAAAAAGTTTTTAACATCTTTGCTACTTTAGTTCATAAAAATCGAGCAAAAAATGATCAATAGTTCAAAATCGTTTAATACGTACTCGAGCCTTGCCCCTGAGGTAAGGTAATACCCCTACCCCCTCTATGGGAATATGTGATTTGGAAGTCAAATTTACGCTCATTTTCATTCAAACGACACAAAGCACTGATGGCCCAACGAAATATATTTAAACTCCTGATCGCCTTCTTATTTTTTGAAGCTGGACTAAAAAATACGACTAAGGCGATATAAAAAGAAATCAAACCGTGACAGGTTCAATTGAACAAGACTAAAAATAGCCAAAACTATTTTAGCGATATTTCAGAAGAAAAATCGTTGTGTAAATTTCAAATTTCATTTCAAGTCCTAAAACGTTCAAATTCTAAATTATTCGAAAAACCATCTAACCAAGTATCAGGCTCATGCAAGAATTTGAATTCTCCACGGCCTAATGATACCTTTGAGCAAAAATGAACAGCATTAAAATCCAGGCGGGGGAGGTGGTTTTTAGGGCGCCTCCTTTTGGGCTCAAAAATGGTGGACACGCGTCAAAAAACGTCGTTTTCAACTTTTCTAACGATGCTTAATCTTTCCAGTGCATAAAAACGTAAAAAAATTTTGGAAAATCTAACAAATTGAACATAGTCAAAACATAAAAAAATGGCACGAAACGTCGAAAATTTGACACTTTTGAGCAAATGGTACAGAGATTAAACGTATTGAAACAACACCTTATCTATGAAAGTTCAGGAAATTTCGGGAAACTTTGAAAATCGCGAATTCTAGCAGTTATTTTGTACAAGGTCCAATTGTACTTGCACAAAGATCGTGACCAAAAGATTTTGTATATATAATTAATACTAGGGTAGTATGTACAATGTGGTACAGTATGCGTCCTATGTACTAAGTAAAATATATATGCATCTTTTTCACCTGTGGTAGTGCATGTGGCAATTTATGGGTCTCTAGAGAAATTGTATAAATTTATGCGAACCGTCGGAAAATTGAAATATTTTTTCATGTATTCATCGAGATTTTCAGTAATTTGAACAACACTTAGTTGAGAACGCTGAATTTGTGGGTAGGTCGAAAATTCTTTTTATACTTTCTAAAATGCAATCTTGATATTTGCTAATGACGGATAAATCAGAAAATTGACAAACTAGTTTAAAACTAGTTCCTCATATTTCCCATGTCATTCAAGAAGTTTAGACTTAACAGATAATGTCTCCAATCGCTAAATTAGTGTAACAACTAAGATATTTTGGCCGATTTAAACTTTCTTCAGACTCATTTCTGGAGCTTGTTTGTACAGGAGATAACACAATAATGTCGTATCAACTCCCTAGATCTTGATATTTTTGACTTTCAAATTTAATTTTGCTGTTATAGAAACATGGATTACAAACCATTATGCATATCCCCACCCATAACTTATTCTGGCGGAAAGCACAGAAAATTTCAGAAAGTTCCTGATACTGTTACTAATTTTTCCACCCAAAAAAGTTTTGTACATGAATAAAGACAGTCCCATGAAGTCTTTGCATATCTAGAAAAACCTTTGCTGAATAAAAATAATAAATCACGGAGGGGTGAAAATTCTTCTTGAGGGAATGTGAAAGCTCTAAGATCATGTATATTTACAAGCCAAAATACATCACATTCGCTAATTTTCTTCCTGCTGTTGACTGATATCAATTCATGTCACCGACGCATTGCTCATCATTTCGATTGCTGGTAATGGCGGAAGGTTCAAATCATAGGATAACATACGTCTCTTCAACGTCGCCATTGCTCTGCTGACAGTGGTTGATGCTTGACGATGACGTCATTGGTGGCGTGACAGCCAACGTCGTACATAGTCATGGGAAGTGGGCAATGCAGCCTGACGTACGTTTCTGCAAGCACGGTCCTTCCTTAGAACAAATTGCGCCTGTTGCAAATACTCAGCGGCCAAATGTTATTCCATAACATAAAAGTCATCAGACTTTACATTTTCTTTGTTCACTGAAGCTAAGTATTACAAGCTCGTTTTAAGCGTAGTAGGGAGGAGTTTTATAAGCTCAACACAGCCGTTTAACACCTAATATTCAGTGTTCACTCAAGCTCGTTTTTAGCCCCTGTGACTTTCTCGTTTACCCTATGTCCACTATTAGCAATAGCTAAGTGTCCCAGGCGCCTCTTGAGTCTTTCGCGGATGGAATATCTCTTTCATCCCGCCGCTCCTGGAACAAACGCTCTAGAGCACGTTCTGCTTCGGTACTCCGTAAAAGACAAGCATACTGATGCCACTCCAGCGCTTTTACCTGTCGATCAGGACTCCCTTGCTTGGGACGGTCCTGAACAGGCTCGCAAATCGTCTGTAGCGCTTCCTGCCGATCAGAGCTCCCATAGGGGACGGTTCTGAGCAGGTTCACGATCCAGGCGCTTCTATTCATTCGTTCAGCAGCTCCGAGCATGGCCGTGCCAACAAAACTAAAAATATAATCTCAGCTTAAGCTGTTATTCTCAGACACGTGAGGGAAGGCATAAAATAAAATTTTTCTTTGAGAAATTAAGGATTACTGGTAACTTATCGTGAGGTGAATTAGAATGTCCGGCTTTAACTGCAAGTGTCCCGGATATCATATATGCACAGAGGGAGGAATGAGTTTACCCAAGCACGCTGAAGGGTCCAAAAGTTAGGTCATTTCGGCCCAAAACAATGTATTTTCAGGCGATGTCGACCTAATTTATCTAATAAACACAATTACTGCATTCAGGCATATATCCAGGATTTGGTCAAAGGAGTGGACCCAATATAAATTGGTCTATATCCCGAGAAATTCTTCAAGATAGCTCGCAAAAACTGCCTTATTGATTTCGCCTAATCCATTAAAATCATAAGATTCGGACTTTTCGAAAAAAATCTTTCACTCGGAAAATATAATTTTCTGGTCACGCTTGAGTTAAGGAAAATACTCAATATTTAGACGAAGCGCTGAAAATTTGAAGATTTCATGTCAAAGACATGCTATTCATCCATTTGCTCGTACAATACGGCCCTGACTGTAGTGCAAACCAAGGATTTCACCCCTCCCTGGCCACCCTGACCTTGTGCCTCTATGCGGAAAATTTATATATGTGCTCGTATAAAACACATATAACAGAACAGAGCATTTCAGATGCAATTAAAGATGGATAAGTAAATGAGAAATTCGAGGACGGAAGATAGAACAAGGCTTGATTTGACCTGAGATAGACAGCTAACCTCAGCTAATATAAAATTTATTGTATACTGGGAGGAATATGAGCCATTCATGTAATAGGGATATTAAGGGGGATCCCCAGCCAAGCTGGTTCCCCAGTCTTCCCAAGCCAGAAAATTTTGACCCCACCCCAATTTTTTTAGCCGTTTTGACCAAAATTGGAGGTCATTTAGCCCCTTATAAATATGGCCAGGGACTCCCATCCAAATCTTCGATCCGTTACATGTATGATATGAAGAGGTATCCCGCTATCAAAACTTTTAAAATCATACCCCTCGGGTGCTTTTTCGGCCAAACAAAGCTCATTATTTATGCCATGAAACAGCGCAAATGGTACGGATGTAACAATATACTAACAAGAAGCTGCATACTTATAATTATTTCCTGAGCGCTAGATCGATTTGCCTTTGAATTTCTATTGACTACATTTAAAATCACACATTTGTGTAGGCGGTAGACCACAATCTGCGATAACTTAATGTGGAAACCGCTACAACGAAAATTGGTCATTAATCAACGCATCCTATTCATTTACCCCTCCTATCAAGGGAACTATATTTACATCCTTGAACAATACATCGAGTGCGGGCCCATATCCAGCAGGGCGAGGTGAAGGTAAAACTTATCCAAACTAGTATTTAATCATAATACTACCCATAGCATTAATAGATTTAAATTAGTTATACCTATTGTACATTCAAATTTAGAAAAGTTTGATTTCTTTTACAAATATATCGCAGTTTTGAACGATCTTCCTAACTTCATTGTTTCTTCCCCTAACGTAAACATATTTAAATCTAGATTAGCAAAGTTTGATTTATCTAGATATCTTGCGGGCGCCCGTAAAACTTGTCATTCCGTTGACTCGCATGTCCTGTTACTAATTCGTAATTGCATCTATTATGTATCTTGTCATTTTGTATTTTATCAGTTGGTGTATTAGTAATAAAATTTCTTTCTTCTTCTTCAAAAATTTTCGGCGCTTCTGTCATCAGTTCAACCAAAATTACTATTTAATACACCTTTTATTTTTCCAGCAAAATTTTTCTGCATATCTTCAGAAAGATGCAAAATTGAGCTTGAGAAGGTAAACACGTCGATATTTCGGTGCTTCGCACAAGAAATAATTAATGCATTGCAAGTCTTTAGAAAACTGCAAAAGTGAGCTTCAAAGGACGACACTATCGAATATTTTCCAAAGAATAAAAATAGTGTAAATTTTTAATGCTTCGCACTAGATATAATTTATATTGGATACGCTTAAAAAGCTGAAATTCAGCTTAAGAGTATGAAAACCTCGAAAATTCCCGGCGCTCCATTTATGACATAATTGATAAATTGCTTAAATTCACAAATTTGTGAAATTGCTTACATGAATTTAAAAATTTGAAAACTTTTTGGCTCTTAGCGCCAGACATAATTCCAGAATTACAAATCTTTGAAGAGCTCCAAAATTGAGTTTATTCAACCTGTACGACTGAAATTGTATTAAAGCTGAGTAAGCTAAGCTGAGGTTCAAACCTCGTAACCATACGTGGGCAGCAAGAAAATTCTGGGAGGCGGAGGGAAGGTTGAATTCGCCCTAAACGCTACTCAAGTAGAATTCTGGTCTACAGTAATCGGCAGGGGTGTTGTCAACTTCTGCGAGAGGTCATAATAGATCCCACACCTCGTGTGCTCATAACCCGACTTCACGATTTGACGTACAAGCCTACATATATTGGCACCATTAAGCAGATTTTAAGGCCATAATAGTCCATCCGAAGCTGCCGTATAAATAACTACTCAATGGTTGAACTGAACGCATTATAGGTAGACATATGAATATTAAGTATACTGTATTCCTGTTTTATAAGCAGAAAAATAATTTAATTTTATCGAAAATAAAGAACAAGCCTGATTACAGAATAAAACTGATGCAAATGAAGTGGAATCTTAATTTTACGTCTGTCGTCTAATCCAACGCTTATCTTTGGCGAAACCTTTCATTATTTCAGCAATGAACGAATCGGTTATGAACGTTGGGCCATTGTCACCATTAGCTGTTTACTCTTTGCGATAAAAAATGCGTCATTATCACGGCCATCTAGATAAACATGAAAAAATCAATAGCGAATAGTAGGAAAAGTATTTTGACACCTAAACACCGAGTATAGCAAACGATCATATATATCATAGGAAGCGCGTTAGCGCGTACCTATAATATACTTGGGTACCCCTAACACCTGTGCACCCCCTACAGCTATAACAGGACACATCTAGAAGGTGCGGTTTTTTTAAAAGATAGATAATGAAAAAATTCGCTGCCCGTGTTTTTTTGTTTTTCTTGAAACTCAAAACTGGCTGTGTAAAGAAGGTGTAAAGTTTTTGTGTAACGTTATAACATAGGATGAATTTTGGGAGGTTTTTTAGACGGCATGTGGACAACTCAGTATTGACTCCTCAAATAAATTAATGACACAGATTTGTAGAGGAAGGGATGCTCCAAAATGACTTTTTTTGTTTGTTGAAATTCGCATTAGTTCTCGAATGGCAGTGTAAAGAGTGCGAAAATCTGGGGGTGAAAAAGCACATTTTGGTCGAGTTTTCAACCTGCTTATGTCTGATACTAACTCCGGTTTTGAGTTTTTTAAAATGTTTTCTGACAGAAATGTAGAGCGGATCAAGGGCTACATTCTGCATATAAGCAAAGTCTTTTACGCTCTATGGTGAGTTAGATCCTGAGGTTTAAAGTTTACACTCTAGTTGATGGTGTAAAAAACGGATTTTAACTAAGATTTCTCTGCCAAATTTTTTCGCTTTTGAGTCAGGGTAAATTGAATACAGCAGTAATAAAGTGCCTTTCAGGGGCTACACATCGCAGCAAACCGCATTTAAAAAAACGCAATATTGAGTTATTTATGGGGGTGTAAAGTTCAAAATCAGAGGTAAAAAATGGGCGAAAAAACACGTTTTTTCCGAATTTTGATTAATAAATCATACCAAATAATTTTTGCAAGAGAATTTTGGCACACAGGAATGTACTACGATTTAAAAGCTACAAATTGTACCAAACCGAATTTCTTTAAACTCAATGGGGAGTTCGGTACGGAATTTTAAAGTTTACAGTGTTCTAAATGATGGAAAATACGTTTTTGTTGCGTTTTTTGTTCGCCACTTTCTCCGTCCAGAAGTCGGGATAAGTCCAATAGAATAAAAAATAAAGTGCTTTATATCGGGTGCATGTCAAAGCAAATTGTCTATACATTAATATTTAGCGAGTGTAAAGTCAAAAATTTGGTGTTTAAAATGCGTTTCTGTCTTGTTTTTTCCGCCTGCTTCTCCGGTTATGAGTCAGGGACACGATTATCAAGTCTAGAAATGGACCAGGAATCAAATTTGATATGCCAGTCTGGCGCATATGTTTACACTCTACAGTGTTGTAAAGTGGTTTACACCTATTGTTAGTTTGCCCATAGAACATTATGGAGACTTAATTTTTTTCATAAATATTAATCGTAATATCGGAACAATATCAAAATTACGAATCTGACCAAAATCTTCTTTACACTAGGTGTTTACATGAAGTTTACACTACATATGCATTTATCTTCGTTTTTGAGCATTCCAGAAACCTAATTTTTTCCTGGAGTCTAGAAATTTTCAAAAAATCAAATGTGAGACGTCACGTAGGCGCGTTTGTTTACATCCAACAGTGATGTAAAGTAGTTTACACTCATTGTTTATTTGTCCTCAGACCATTGTAGACATGCAATTTTTTCATAAATGTTGATAATAATATCCGAGTAATATCAGATTTACAAATCGGAATGAAATACTCTTCACACTAGGCGGTTGAGTAAAGATTACACTGCTAATTAATCTTCGTTCTAGAACTTTGCGAAAACCTGAATTTTTTGCCGAAATCTGAAAATTTACATGGAATCAAATAAGGGACGTCAGCTGGGCGCGTTTGTTTACACTCAACAGTGATGTAAAGTGGTTTACATCTGTGTCTATTTGTCATTAAACCGTTATGGAGACGTAATTTTTTCAAGAATGTTGATCGTAATATGCGAGTAATATCGAATTTACAAATCCGACTAAAATCTTCTTTACACTCGTTGCTAGTGTAAAGTTTACACTATATAATAAGCTTCATTCTAGAGCCTCACAGTAACTTATGTTTCTCCCTAAAGTCGTAAAATATATATGGAAACAGATGTGATACGTCTGCTAGGGGCGCATGAAGAGTAGTGTAAAGTGATTAACACCTAATGTTAATTTGTTCTTAGAACATTATAGAGGTTTCATTTCTTAATAAATGCTGATCGTTATATCAGAGCAATATCGAAATTAATAATCCCACTAAAATTCTTTACACTCTTGTGTAAAGTTTAAAATGTAAATTAAGTTTAGCTCTAGAAAGTTTTGGAAGCATATTTCTTTACACGATGTTCTACGTAACATAAGAATTACTAATCAGAATGTTTGTTTCTTCTACAACTAGTAGCTTTGTATAGTTTAAACCATTCAATTATTAGAAGAACCGCACAGTAAATGAAATCTAGTATTGTATTTCCAAATCTTTCTAATTAAAAGTAGGGTACT
This sequence comes from Mermis nigrescens, assembly GCA_036768485.1. NCBI lineage: Eukaryota > Metazoa > Nematoda > Enoplea > Mermithida > Mermithidae > Mermis > Mermis nigrescens. The sequence goes on along the minus strand of JAVLUZ010000273.1, from coordinate 1,979,296 downwards.
AGCAAAGAAAAATGCTCCGATGGAACAAAAAAGGGGAATATACTTGGGATTGTGAATTATCGAGCATGTAAAAGGAGGGGACTAGGAAAAATCTCCCTATGTTATATGCCAAAAATCGCAAAATATGTTAAAAATCAGACTTTCTCTAAACAATGCAAAAAATCGAAGTATATTCTGCGGCCTTTGAAAAATGTAAAAGTTTAGTAAACAATTGTTGTAGACATGTGTAAAAGAGTATCTACATAAGGTCTGTTGCACGTCAGCTTCCGTGTTTCCTACTGCTTTGAACCAACAATATCATCGATTGTCTTGAATGCATCGATATGTACTATTTCATTCAATTCGCTTAGCTACTGCATTGCAAATTCGCTGCTTTTTTCAATCAATTTTTTGGTAATTTGAATATTGCTTGCACTTTGACACTTAGAATGGCTGTATCTGCTAAGTGACATGCTTAGTAATAATGAAATACGAACAACTTAATTATGATTTGTTAACAGCATTTCACTTTCAGTCACATTATTAAGCAACTCAAAGTTGAATGAAGTCTGCAAAAAGTTGCATTACGTAATATGCTTTTAAGATATTATGTCAATGAGAGAAAATTATTTTAAAATAATACGTTTTTTCAGAGACTCGCATAGCAAGATTAGTTGCCTGAAAATAATTAAACGGGTCAGCACCATACATGGACAGCAGCTAAATTCTAATTCTAATGGTGTAAAACCAGCAAACATCCTAAAACACATGCTAAACATTCGATTTCAGGGGTCTACTATCAGTTTTTGCTGGTCTAACGGATTATCGAAAATAAGCCCACGCCACGCCCATCTGTGGTCAAAATCAGTGAATAGTCTAGTCTACACCCCCTCAACAAAAAAAATGTGCAATATTTTAGGAAATGAGGCGAAATGAGAGCCAAAAATCTTTCAAAACAACAAACGTACGAATCACGATACATATTTTTGCAATTTTATCACTATATATATATATATATATATATATATATATATATATATATATATATATATATATATATATATATATATATATATATATATATCATAGGTAGCAGCGTTAGCGCGTACCTATAATATACTTGGGTACCCCTAACACCTGTGCACCCCCCATACAGATATAAGGGGACACTTCTGGAAGGTGCGGTTTTTTTTAGGAAAGATAATAAAAAAATTCGCTGCCCGTGTTTTTTGTTTTTCCTGAAACTCAAAACTGGCTGTGTAAAGAAGGTGTAAACTTTTGTGTAACGTTATAACTTAGGATTAATTTTGGGAGGTTTTTTAGGCGACATGTGGACAACTCAGTATTGACCCCTTAAATAAATTAATAGCACGGATTTGTAGAGGAAGGGATGCTCCAAAATGTTTTTTTTTGTTTGTTGAAATTCGCATTATTTCTCGAATGGGAGTGTAAAGAGTGCGAAAATCTGGGGGTGAAAAAGCACATTTTGGTCGAGTTTTCAACTTGTTTATGTCTGATACTGTCTCCGGTTAAAATGTTTTCTAACAGAAATGTAGAGCGGATCAAGGGCTACATTCTGCATATAAGCAAAGTCTTTTACGCTCTATGGTGAGTTAGATCCTGAGGTTTAAAGTTTACACTCTAGTTGATGGTGTAAAAAACCGATTTTAACTAAGATTTCTCTGCCAAATTTTTTCGCTTTTGAGTCAGGGTAAATTGAATACAGCAGTAATAAAGTGCCTTTCAGGGGCTACACATCGCAGCGAACCGCATTTAAAAAAACGCAATATTGAGTTATTTATGGGGGTGTAAAGTCCGAAATCAGAGGTAAAAAATGGGCGAAAAAAACACGTTTTTTCCGAATTTTGATTAATAAATCATACCAAATAATTTTTGCAAGAGAATTTTGGCACACAGGAATGTACTACAATTTAAAAGCTACAAATTGTACCAAACCGAATTTCTTTAAACTCAATGGGGAGTTCGGTACGGAATTTTAAAGTTAACAGTGTTCTAAATGATGGAAAATACGTTTTTGTTGCGTTTTTGTTCGCCGCTTTCACCTGTCCAGAAGTCGGGATAAGTCCAATGAGAATAAAAATAAAGTGCTTTATATCGGGTGCATGTCAAAGCAAATTATCTATACATTAATATTTAGCGAGTGTAAAGTCAAAAATTTGGTGTTTCAAATGCGTTTCTGTCTTGTTTTTTCCGCCTGCTTCTCCGGTTATGAGTCAGGGACACGATTATCAAGTCTAGAAATGGACCAGGAATCAAATTTGATATGCCAGTATGGCGCATATGTTTACACTCTACAGTGTTGTAAAGTGGTTTACACCTATTGTTACGTTTGCCCATAGAACATTGTGGAGACTTAATTTTTTTCATAAATATTAATCGTAATATCGGAACAGTATCAAAATTACGAATCTGACCAAAATCTTCTTTACACTAGGTGTTTACATGAAGTTTACACTACATATGCATTTATCTTCGTTTTTGAGCATTCCAGAAACCTAATTTTTTCCTGGAGTCTAGAAATTTTCAAAAATCAAATGTGAGACGTCACCTAGGCGCGTTTGTTTACATCCTAAAGTGATGTAAAGTAGTTTACACTCATTGTTTCTTTGTCCTCAGACCATTGTAGACCTGCAATTTTTTCATAAATGTTGATAATAATATCCGAGTAATATCAGATTTACAGATCGGCAATAAAATCCTCTTTACACCAGGCGGTTGAGTAAAGATTACACTGCTAATTAATCTTCGTTCTAGAACTTTGCGAAAACCTGAATTTTTTGCCGAAATCTGAAAATTTACATGGAATCAAATAACGGACGTCAGCTGGGCGCGTTTGTGTACACTCAACAGTGATGTAAAGTGGTTTACATCTGTGTCTATTTGTCATTAAACTGTTATGGAGACGTAATTTTTTCAAGAATGTTGATCGTAATATGCGAGTAATATCGAATTTACAAATCCGACTAAAATCTTCTTTACACTCGTTGCTAGTGTAAAGTTTACACTATATAATAAGCTTCATTCTAGAGCCTCACAGTAACTTATGTTTCTCTCTAAAGTCGTAAAATATATATGGAAACAGATGTGATACGTCTGCTAGGGGCGCATGAAGAGTAGTGTTAAGTGATTAACACCTAATGTTAATTTGTTCTTGGAACATTATAGAGGTTTCATTTCTTAATAAATGCTGATCGTTATATCAGAGCAATATCGAAATTATTAATCCCACTAAAACTCTTTACACTCTTGTGTAAAGTTTAAAATGTAAATTAAGTTTAGCTCTAGAAAGTTTTGGAAGCATATTTCTTTACACGATGTTCTACGTAACATTAGAATTACTAATCAGAATGTTTGTTTCTTCTACAACTAGTAGCTTTGTATAGTTTAAACCATTCAATTATTAGAAGAACTGCACAGTAAATGAAATCTAGTATTGTATTTCCAAATCTTTCTAATTAAAAGTAGGGTACTAGCAAAGAAAAATGCTCCGATGGAACAAAAAAGGGGAATATACTTGGGATTGTGAATTATCGAGGATGTAAAAGGAGGGGACTAGGAAAAATCTCCCTATGTTATATGCCAAAAATCGCAAAATATGTTAAAAAGCAGACTTTCTCTAAACAATGCAAAAAATCGAAGTATATTCTGCGGCCTTTGAAAAATGTAAAAGTTTAGTAAACAATTGTTGTAGACATGTGTAAAAGAGTATCTACATAAGGTCTGTTGCACGTCAGCTTCCGTGTTTCCTACTGCTTTGAACCAACAATGTAATCGATTGTCTTGAATGCATCGATATGTACTATTTCATTCAATTCGCTTAGCTACTGCATTGCGAATTCGCTGCTTTTTTCAATCAATCTTTTGGTAATTTGAATATTGCTTGCACTTTGACACTTAGAATGGCTGTATCTGCTAAGTGACATGCTTAGTAATAATGAAATACGAACAACTTAATTATGATTTGTTAACAGCATTTCACTTTCAGTCACATTATTAAGCAACTCAAAGTTGAATGAAACCTGCAAAAAGTTGCATTACGTAATATGCTTTTAAGATATTATGTCAATGAGAGAAAATTATTTTGAAATAATACGTTTTTTCAGAGACTCGCATAGCAAGATTAGTTGCCTGAAAATAATTAAACGGGTCAGCACCATACATGGACAGCAGCTAAATTCTAATTTTAATGGTGTAAAACCAGCAAACATCCTAAAACACATGCTAAACATTCGATTCCAGGGGTCTACTATCAGTTTTTGCTGGTCTAACGGATTATCGAAAATAAGCCCACGCCACGCCCATCTGTGGTCAAAATCAGTGAATAGTCTAGTCTCACACCCCCTCAACAAAAAAAAATGTGCAATATTTTAGGAAATGAGGCGAAATGAGAGCCAAAAATCTTTCAAAACAACAAACGTACGAATCACGATACATATTTTTGCAATTTTATCACACTATATATATATATATATATATATATATATATATATATATATATATATATATATATATATATATATATATATATATATATATATATATATATATATATATATATATATATATATATATATATATATATATATATCATAGGTAGCGCGTTAGCGCGTACCTATAATATACTTGGGTACCCCTAACACCTGTGCACCCCCCATACAGATATAAGGGGACACTTCTGGAAGGTGCGGTTTTTTTTAGGAAAGATAATAAAAAAATTCGCTGCCCGTGTTTTTTGTTTTTCCTGAAACTCAAAACTGGCTGTGTAAAGAAGGTGTAAACTTTTGTGTAACGTTATAACTTAGGATTAATTTTGGGAGGTTTTTTAGGCGACATGTGGACAACTCAGTATTGACCCCTTAAATAAATTAATAGCACGGATTTGTAGAGGAAGGGATGCTCCAAAATGTGTTTTTTGTTTGTTGAAATTCGCATTATTTCTCGAATGGGAGTGTAAAGAGTGCGAAAATCTGGGGGTGAAAAAGCACATTTTGGTCGAGTTTTCAACTTGTTTATGTCTGATACTGTCTCCGGTTAAAATGTTTTCTAACAGAAATGTAGAGCGGATCAAGGGCTACAATCTGCTTACAAGCAGATTTTTCTGCGCTCAATAGGGAGTTAGCAACTGGGGTTTAAAGTTTACACTCTAGTCGATGGTGTAAAAAACAGATTTTAACTAAGAATTCTCTGCCAGCTTTTTCCGCTTATAAGTCGGGCTAAAATGAGTATTACAGTAATCAAGCAGCCTCTAGGGGCTACAGGTCGCAGCAAATCGCGTCAAAAAAACGCAATATTGAGTTATTTATGGGGGTGTAAAGTTCGAAATCAGACGTGAAAAATAGGCGAAAAAACACGTTTTTCCCCAATTTTGATTGGTAAATCATATCAAATAATTTTGCAACAGAATTTTTGCACATAAAAACGTACTACGACTCGAAAGCTACAAACTGTACCAAACCGAACTTCTTTACATTCAATGGGGAATACGTTACTGATTTTTAAAGTTTACAATGTTCTGAATGATGGAAAACATGTTTTTGTTTGCGATTTGTTCATCACTTTCTCCTTTGAGAAGTCAGGAGAGGTCCAATAGAATAAAAATAAAGTGCCTTATATGGGGTGTATGTCATAGCAAATGGCGTATGTCTAAACCAATATTAAGCGAGTGTAAAAGTCAAGAATGAGGTGCTTTAAACAGGTTTCTGTCTTGTTTCTTTCTGCCAGCTTCTCCGGTCATGAGTCAGGGACATGATTCTCAAGTCTGTAAATGAACCTGAAACCAAATCCGATACGCAATTTTGGCGCGTATGTTTACACTCAACATTTCAGTAAAGTGCTTTAAACCAATGTTAATTTATCCTTACGACATTATGGAGACTTACCTATTTTCATAAAAGTTGATCGTAATATCGAAGCAAGATTAAATTTACGATTCTGACTAAAATCTTTTTTACACTAGGTGTTAACATATCGTTTACACTACATATTAATCTTCGATTTCGAGCCTTGCGGAAACCTAATTTTTTCCTATGACTAGAAATTTTTGAGGGATCAAGTGCGAGAAGTCGGTTAGACACTTTTTTACACAACAGTGGTGTAAACTGTTTTACACCTAATGTTAATTAGTCATCAGACCATTGTTGAGACGTGTATGTCTTTATAAATGTTGATTGTAATATCCACGTAATATCAGATTTACGAATCCGATTAAAATCTTCATGTGCATTCTGTGTATGTAAGTAAACAGGTTTTTGTGCAAAGAGCAAATTTTTGACATGTTTTTAGTGGTTTTTGTAAGAGTTAGGTGAAAATCCTAGATCTAGTACCTACCTTGTCGTACCTACTACGTTAGTGCTTACCAACGTTATTCATACACGCAATGTGATAAAAATCATTTTAAAATTTATCTGAAACAAGCACGCAATAACATGCAAGAAATTTTTCACATATGTATATGTATTTAGCTATCTTCAATCATAGCGATTGGGCGAAAATCATTGCGCCCCGTTTGCTATGCAATCTACCCAACTGTAAAGAAATGTCCACTTGAACGACGCAAGCATTTTACTTTAAAATGCGTGTTTATTAGGTCCAATAGCCAGTGCATTGCTGCTGGCAGTCAACTTTATCGGACTAAATAAGAGTCAGCGACAAGTAAAATGACAAGACGCGAGATTATTTGTTGAAGTTGCATCATGGTCGAAGTAAGCAACGATCAGAAGCGATAAGTGAATTCCACCTTGAGCACAGAAAATAATGCTGTAGTACTTCAGCTAAATAATATTGCAAACGCGCGGAGTCGGAATATAATTCATACACAATGCAAGTATAAATTGCTAAGATGGAAGCAGTACCTAATGACATTCGCTACTACACTGACAAAGATAGGAATAACTACTATTTTTTGCTAACAAAAAGTTGGGTACTAGCAAGAAAAAATGCTCCGATGGAACAAAAAAAGGTAGAATATACTTGGAACAAAGAATTATCAAGGACGTAAAAGGAGGGGACTAGAAAAAGCTCCTATCTACAAATGTCACAAAATTTGCTAAAACTCAGAAATTTCCCAAACAAAGAAAAAATGAAAGTAAGTAAATCAAAGAAAAAACCTACCTGTGCCTAAAACTGCAAGATCTGCTAAAAATCAGACTTTTTCTAAGCAACGCAAAAATCGAAGTATATTCTGCGGCCTCTGAAAAAAATAGGTGAACCTTCTCATATTGTCCACCATACAGTGGGCGGTTCCAAAATTCTGAGGGGGGTTTCTCAAATTGGAATATTGGCCTTAAAAATAGCGCTTTGGCCAAGAAAACACCATTTTTGAACGTTTCTTGTCGAGCTCTATCTATTGGTACCTACCAAAAAAACCCAAAAAGAGCAGAAAGATTTAAAAAATTGAATTCTGGAGGTATTGTTGGGTATTTGCGTTTTCTTGTTGGGTATTTTGCCTTGGGGTGTATACTCCCCAAACCCCTACGTCTAGGTATGGTGTCCAATGCTTAATATAAAGCTTATAAAATAAATCTCAAATCTGCGTTTTTGCTAATCACTTGCAACGTTAATTTATTCGATATTGTGGCTAGATAAATATTACAAAAAGTTATATCCTATGATTATTTGCGATACCGCAACGAAAGACTGTGATTTCTATATAATGCATGCGTCCATTCAGTACTCTTCTGGCGTTTAATCCCACCAGACCACCCGGATTTCATTCCTGCCCATGTAAACTGATAACCATTAGGCATGGGAGGTTAGGGGTATGCACCAGTGTTCAATCAGAAACGTCGAAAATTGCCGTTTTTCCAACATACCATAATTACTATTTTTTGACCCAGAAAAATATTGCAACATGGCGCTGCTCAGCTATGGCGATATCTGCTTTTGCAGAGTGAGTGGTTCAGTTATCTAGCCCAATGTTTTATCTTTGTTCGACAGGATGCTGCTTTCTTCTGCAGGCCGCAGAATATACTTCGATTTTTGCGTTGCTTAGAAAAAGTCTGATTTTTAGCAGATCTTGCAGTTTTAGGCACAGGTAGGTTTTTTCTTTGATTTACTTACTTTCATTTTTTCTTTGTTTAGGAAATTTCTGAGTTTTAGCAAATTTTGTGACATTTGTAGATAGGGAGCTTTTTCTAGTCCCCTCCTTTTACGTCCTTGATAATTCTTTGTTCCAAGTATATTCTACCTTTTTTAGTTCCATCGGAGCATTTTTTCTTGCTAGTATATATATATATATATATATATATATATATATATATATATATATATATATATATATATATATATATATATATATATATATATATATATATATATATATATATATATATATATATATATATATATATATATATATATCATAGGTAGCGCGTTAGCGCTGTACCTATAATATACTTGGGTACCCCCAACATATGTCCCCCCCTCACAGCTATAACGGCACACATCTGAGAGGTGCGGTTTTTTTAAAAGGTAGATAATAAAAAAACTTAGTGCCCCCATTTTTTTTTCTTGTTTACACTCAATACCGAGCGCGTCGTGAGTGTGTAAAGTTTACACCAAAAATTCAAATAATTTGCGGAGGGCCAATTTTTTTAAAAATGTTTTCCCTGATTAGTAGGTTACGAATCTGGTCTTAAAATTTCTTTACACTCATTGGTTGTTGCACAGGAG
>JAVLUZ010000273.1:1924293-1970526 GCA_036768485.1 Mermis nigrescens | reverse complement strand
GGTTGGGGATTGGGGCTCTACTCACACCTCCCGCAGAAGTTGACAATACCCCTGCAGATTACTGTAGACCCAGAATTTTACTTGAGTAGCGTTTAGGCGAATTCAACCATTCCCTCCGCCTCCCACAATTTTCTTGCTGCCCACGCATGGTTACGAGGTTTGAACCTCAGCTTTAGCTTACTCAGCTCTAACCCGATTTCAGTCGTACAGGTTGAATAAACTCAATTTTGAAGCTCTTTCAAAGATTTGTAATACTGGAATTATGTCTGGCGCCAAGAGCCAAAAAATTTTCAAATTTTTAGATTCATGTAAGCTCAATTTCACAAATTTGTGAATTTGAGCAATTTATCAATTATGTCATAAATGAGCAGTAGGAATTTTCGACGTTTTTATTCTCTTAAGCTGAATTTCACAGCTTTTTAAGCGTATGCATTATAAATTATATCTAGTGTGAAGCATTAGAAATTTACAATATTTTTAATCTCTAGAAAATTTTCGATAGTGTCGTCCTTTGAAGCTCACTTTTGCAGTTTTCAAAGACATGCAATGCATTAATTATTTCTTGCGCGAAGCACCAAGAAATATCGACGTTTTTACCTTCTCAAGCTCAATTTTGCATCTTTTCGAAGATATGTAGAAAAATTTTTCTGGAAAAATAAAATAAGTATTAAATAGTAATTTTGGTTGAACTGATGACAGAAGCGCCGAAAATTTTTGAAGAAGAAGAAAGAAATTTTATTACTAATACACCAACTGATAAAATACAAAATGACAAGATACATAATAGATGCAATTACGAATTAGTAACGGGACATGCAAGTCAATGGAATGACAAGTTTTACGCGCGCCCCACAAGATATCTAGATAAATCAAACTTTGCTAATCTAGATTTAAATATGTTTACGTTAGGGGAAGAAACAATGAAGTCAGGAAGATCGTTCCAAACTGCGATGTATTTGTAAGAGAAATCAAAGTTTTCTAAATTTGAATGTGCAATAGGTATAACTAATTTAAATCTATTAATGCTACGGGTAATATTATGATTAAATACTAGTTTGGATAAGTTTTACCTTCACCTCGCCCCGCTGGATATGGGCCCGCACTCGATGTATTGTTAGGATGTAAATATAGTTCCCTTGATAGGAGAGGGTAAAATGAGTAGGATGCGTTGATTAATGACCAATTTTCGTTGTAACGGTTTCCACATTAAGTTGTCGCAGAATCTGGTCTACCGCCTACACAAATGTGTGATTTTAAATGTAGTTAATAGAAATTCAAAGGCAAATTGATCTAGCGCTCAGGAAATAATTATAAGTATGCAGCTTTATGTTAGTATATTGTTACATACGAACCATTTGCGCTATTTCATTGCATAAATAATGAGCTTTGTTTGGCCGGAAAAGCACCCGAGAGGTATGATTTTAAAAATTTTGCTAGTGGGATACCTCTTCATATCATATATGTAACGGATCAAAGATTTGGATGGGAGTCCCTGGCTATATTTATAAGGGGCTAAATGACCTCCAATTTCGGTCAAAACGGCCAAAAAATTGGTGGGGTCAAAAATTTTCTGGCTTGGGAAGACTGGGGAACATACGTGGGCAGCGAGAAAATTCTAGGGTGCAAGATTTTTTTGAAGGTCAAAAAATGGCCTTAAAAATAGTGGTATGGCGATAAAAACACAATTTTTCGACGTTTCTCATCAAGCACTAAAAATTGCGAAAAAACGAACAAAATTTTCAAAAAATTGAATTCTGGGGGGGTATTTTGATTTCTGGGGGGGTATTTTGGTTTCTGGGGAGGGGGTGCATCCCTCCCCCAAATTCCCCCACGCCCAGGTGTTCTGGGGAACCAGCTTGGCTGGGATCCTCTTTAATATCCCTATTACATGAATGGCTCATATTCCTCCCAGTATACAATAAATTTTATATTAGCTGAGGTCAGCTATCTATCTCAGGTCAAATCAAGCCTTGTCCTATAATCCGTCCTCGAATTTCTCATTTACTTATCCATCTTTAACCTTTTAGTGGCCAACGTTCCCATCGGGAACATATTTTTAAAATTTTGTTGCAAAACAACTACTCATCTAATTTAAATAAGACTTGTTTTGGATGAGAAACAAGATGTTTGCCTATCCGGTGAGAGCAATTTCAAAATTTAGTTATGAGTATGTGCTATGCTATACTGTCTTAAGTTAGACAAAAATAGCGAAAGTTTGTCATGTTTAGAAATTTGCATATTTTCAATCGACATACAAAATTTTTGAGCCAAATGTCATGCAGTCATGTTTGCAGAGGTTTTCTGATATTTTGGTATGTTATTCATTTTAATTTAGTTGTTCATTAAAAGTTATGGTTAAATTTATATTGATGTTCCCGTTTGGGAACGTTGGCTCCTAGGAGTGCAAAAATATTCAATTCTCTGGGAAGAGAACAAAATCAATGGGGCAGCATATGTAATCTCGGCTACGCTTAGTGACCTCTCATGCATTCATTCAATTTTCTAGAGCTCCACAAGCATTCAGGTATGACTCCAATGCACATATTCAAAATATTAAATGCAGGTTTATGGGATTCTTTACTTGATTCTATGTGTTTACAATTACACAACAATGTAGCTCTTGATTTCTAGCGGTTTTTAGGCAAAAATTCAAGTGTTTCTGTAAATAAGTTTGGGTTCTTTTGCAGAAATTACCTGCTCTACCTTACTTTGCTTAATTTTTTTACTATAACTTACAGAGCCATGAATCTTTAGAGGCTTAGAGACACATTTTCTTGAATTCACGCACAATATCATGTGTTTTTGATCTGTAGAACTTGCACTGTACTTTATCAAACTCTATATAATACTGATTTCTAACATTTTTTATTAGCTCAGAAGCATGCTAGCAACATAATTAAACTTTGAGTTTAAGTTTATTGGACTATCGATAACAACTGCGGATAGTCAAATGTCCAAATGAGTAAACATGATATTATGACTCACTTTTATTCACTGTAAAATTTTACTTATTGTAAACTGAATGAAATTGCCAAATTGACTATATTACACCCTGACTTCCTTTTATTTCCCGAATCTTGATATATGGTTTCTAACTATTAGTATACCAAAATACGTCAATGTAGTGTAAATAGCTCTGAGATCACGGGCATTAGTTCAACAGCGTAAAAATGAGAACCAATAAATTTTGAAAAATCCAGAAAAAACGAAAATACAGATTATAGCTCAATAATAGTTTTTTCTCATCTTAGCTAGACATTATTTAATGTTATCCTAGAAAGCAAGCAAATCTAACAAAAACAAATATAAAGTTACAGTGTCTATTGACAGTTTCTTGGTTTTCTGGGGTTTATGGTTCCCATAAGGTTTCAAAAACTCAAAAGCACACCCTTGTAGGCTCTCTATTTGACAATTTGACAGTTTAGATTACTTGTGTTATCAATGTTTGTAACAGATCGCTTTAATCTTATATGTTTTGCAAAACATAACAGAACATGGAATTTGGCAAAAATGTTCCTCAAGAAGCCAATGTTCCCAAATGGGAACATATGAACAACATGATAGAGAGGAGAGCTTTCGCTCTGGTTTTTGCATATAGTCTTACATTTTACAGATTTGAAACATATTAAGATTGCATTGCTGTAGCACATCTGCATCATAGAGTGGACTTTAAAAGGTTAATTGCATCTGAAATGCTCTGTTCTGTTATATGTGTTTTATACGAGCACATATTTGAATTTTCCGCATAGATGCACAAGGTCAGGGTGGCCAGGGAGGGGGGAAATCCTAGGTTTGCACTACAGTCAGGGCCGTATTGTACGAACAAATGGATGAATAGCATGTCTTTGACATGAAATCTTCAAATTTTCAGCGCTTCGTCTAAATATTGAGTATTTTCCTTAACTCAAGCGTGACCAGAAAACTGTATTTTCCGAGTGAAAGATTTTTTCGAAAAGTCCGAATCTTATGATTTTAATGGATTAGGAGAAATCAATAAGGCGGTTTTTGCGAGCTATCTCGACGAATTTCCCGTGATATAGACCAATTTATATTGGGTCCACCCCTTTGACCAAATCCTGGATATGTGCCTGAATAGAGTAATTGTGTTTATTAGGTAGATTAGGTCGAAATTGCCTGGAAATACATTGTTTTGGGCCGAAATCACCTAACTTTTGGACCCTTCAGTGTGGTTGGATAAACTGATTCCTCCTCTGTGCATATATGATATCCGGGACACTTGCCATTAAAGCCGGGCATTCTAATTCACCTCACAATAAGTTACCAGTAATCCTTGATTTCTCAAAGAAAAATTTTATCTTATGCCTTACCTCACGTGTCTGAGAATAACAGCCTAAGCTGGGATTATATTTTTAGTTTTGTTGGCACGAGCCATGCTTGGAGCTGCTGAACAAATGAATAGAAGCGCCTGGATCGTGAACCTGCTCAGAACCGTCCCTATGGGAGCTCTGATCGGCAGGAAGTGCTACAGACGATTTGTGAGCCTGTTCAGGACCGTCTTAAACAAGGGAGTCCTGATCGACAGGTAAAAGCGCTGGAGCGGCATCAGTATGCTTGTCTTTTATGGAGTACCGAAGCAGAACGTGCTCTGTAGCGTTTGTCTCAGGAGCGGCGAGATGAAAGAGACATTCTATCCGCAAAAGACTCAAGAGGCGCCTGGGACACGTTGCTATTGCTAATAGTTGATATAGGGTGAACGAGAAAGTCACAGGGCTAAAAACAAGCTTGAGTGAACACTGAATGTTAGGTATTAAGCGGCTGTGTTGAGCTTATAAAACTCCTCCTCCTATGCTTTAAACGAGCTTGTAATACTTAGCTTGAGTGAACAAAGCATATGTAAAGTCTGATGACTTTTATGTTATGGAATACCATTTGGCCGCTGATTACTTGCAACAGGCGCAATTTTTCTAAGGAAGGACCGTGATCACAACGTACGTCAGGCTGCATTGCCCACTTCCATGACTATGTACGACGTTGGATGTAACGCCACCAATGACGCCATCGCCTAACGTGGAACCACTGTCAGCAGAGGCGATGGCGATGTTGAAGTGACGTACGCTATCCTATGATTTAAACCTCCCGCCATTACCAGCAATCGAAATGATGAGCAATGCGTCGGTGAAGCGAATTGATATCAGTCAACAGCAGGAAGAAAATTAGCGAATGTGATGGATTTTGGCTTGTAAATATACATGATCTTAGAGCTGTCACATTCCCCCAAGGAAAATTTTCACCCCTCTATGATTTATTTTTTTTTATTCAGCAAACTTTTTCTAGATTTACAAAGACTTCATGGGACTGACTTTATTCGTGTACAAAAATTTTTTGGGTGGAAAAATTAGTAAGAGTATCAGGAACTTTCTGAAATTTTCTGTGCTTTCCGCCAGAATAAGTTATGGGTGGGGATATGCATAATGGTTTCTAATCCATGTTTCTATAACAGCAAAAATTATATTTGAAAGTCAAAAATATCAAGATCTAGGGAGTTGATACGATATTATTGTGTTATCTCCTGTACAAACAAGCTTCAGAAATGAGTCTGAAAGCTTAAATCGGCCAAAATATCTTAGTTGTTACACTAATTTAGCAATTGGAGACATAATCTGTTAAGTCTAAACTTCTTGAATGACATGGGAAATATGAGGAACTAGTTTTAAACTAGTTTGTCAATTTTCTGATTTATTCGTCAGTAGCAAACATCAAGATTGCATTTTAGAAAGTATAAAAAGAATTTTTGACCTACCCACAAATTCAGCGTTCTGAACTAAGTGTTGTTCAAATTACGATTTTTTGCGATTTTCGGGTTAAAACGGCTAATTTTTCTGCCCAAGTCAGGGTTCCGCCCCCCCTTAGGGGTTCCGCCCCCCTTAGGGAAAATCCTAGATCCGCCACTGAGCGCATATATGAATATTATGCATAGATGCACAAAGTCAGGGTGGCCAGGGAGGGGTGCACTCCGAGGTTTGACTACACTTAGGGCCCTATTGTACAAACAGATGGTCAAATAGGATGTCCTTCATGTGAAATCTTCAAATTTTCAGCGCTTTGCGCAAATGTTAAGTATTTTCCTTAGGTCGAGTGTGACCAGAAAACTATACCAAGTGAGTGAAAAATTTTTCCGGGAAGTTCGAATTTTATGATTTTATTGGATTAGGAAAAATTACAAAAGGCTATTTTTGCAAGCTATCTTGACGAATTTCCCGGGATATAGACCAATTCATATTGGGTCCGCCCCTTTGACTGAATCCTGAATACGGGCCTGACTACAGTAATTGTATTTATTAGGTAAATTAGGTCTAAATTGCCTGGAAATACATTGTTTTGGGCCAACAGGACATAAATTGTGGACCCGTCAGCATGGTTGGGTAAACTCATTCCTCCCTCTGTGCAGATATGATAACCAGGACACTTGCAGTTAAAGCCGGGCATTCTAATTCACCTCACGATGAGTTACCAGCAATGCTCGATTTCACGAAGAAAAATTTTATTTTATGCTTTACCTCACGTGTCTGAGAATAACAGCTTGAGCTGTAATTATATTTTTGGTTTTGTCAGCGTTTGCCAAGAAATTGCGCGTTCAAACGCTTTGCCGCCGCACAAATTTGTTGCTAACTTGTCTGTGACACTTCGTGCGATGATAGAAGATTGCATGCCCAACGTCCGCTTGTTGCTGGCCAAATTGCTCAGTCGCTTGGACGAAGCTTACTTGAAAGGTACCACCGCCGATGGTGATGAGAAAGAACGTTCGGCCGCTGAGTATTTGCGAAAGGCCCAACTTGTGCTGAGGAACGACCACGATCGCGACGTGCGTCAAGCTGCGTTGCCCGCCGTCAACGACTGCCAGAAGAGCGACGGCAACGTTGAAGCGACGTTACCCTTGGATTTGATCTTACCGCCATTGTCGGCGCTCGGCAGGATAAGCGATGCGTCAGTGACGCGAATTGATGTTGGTCAACATCACGATGAAAATTAGCCAACGCGATATGCTTACTGTGAGTGGATTTTGGCTCGTAAATATACATGATCTTGGAGCTTTCACATCCCCAAGAAAAATTTTCACTCTCTCCATGATTTATTTTTATGTATTTGGTAAAGGTTTTTCCGGATTTACAAAGACTTCATGGGACTGTCTTTATACATGTACAAAAATTTTTCGAGTGGAAAAAACCAGGAACAATATCAGGAACTTTCTGAAATTTTCTGTGCTCTCCCCCAGAATTAGTTATGGGTGGGGATTTGCATAGTGGTTCGTAATCTATGTTTCTATAAGAGCAAAAAATTAAATTTGAAAGTCATAAATATGAAGATTTTACGGTGTTGATACTACATAATTGTGTTATCTCTCTTTACAAACAAGCTTCAGAAATGAGTCTAAAAGTTTAAATCGGCCAAAATATTTTAGTTGTTCTCAAGTTCACACTAATTTAGCAATTGAAGACATTTTAGTCTGGTCTGTTAAGTCTAAAGTCCTTGAATGACATGGGTAATATGAGAAACTAGTTTTGCACTAGTTGGTCAATTTTCTGATTTATTCGTCATTAAAAAAGGTTGCATTTTAGAAAGTATAAAAGGATTTTCGATCTACCCACAAATTCAGCGTTTTGAACTAAGTATCATTCAAATTACTGAAAATCTACATGAAAAACCTGAAAAAATATTACAATTTCCCGACGGTTATAAATTTATGTAATTTCTTTGTCAGAGATCCATAAATTGCCATGTGCACTACCACAGGTGAAAAACATGCATATCTATTTTACTTATTACATAGGACGCATACTGTAACACATTGTACATACCACCCTAGTATTAATTATATATACAAAATCTTTTGGTCGCGGTCTTTGTGCAAGTACAAATGGACCTTGTACAAAATCAAAAATAGCCCTGCTAGAATCCGCGATTTTCAAAGTTTCCCGAAATTTCCTAAAATTTCATAGAAAAGGTGTTGTTTTGATATGTTTTAGCTCTGTACCTATTTGCTTAAAAGTGTCAAATTTTCGACGCTTCGTGCCATTTATTTATGTTTTGACTATGTTCAATTTGCTCGATTTTTTAGAAATTTTTACACGCTTTATGCAATAGAAAGATGAAGCATCGTTAGAAAAGTTGAAAACGATGTTTTTTGATTCGCATCCACCATTTTTGAACCCAAAGGAGGCGCTCTAAAACTTCACCGCCAGGATTCATCAGGCCAGGTATGATTTTTAAATTTTTGCATGAGCCTAATACTTCTTTATATGATTTTTCGAATAAATTAACTTGAACGTTTCAGGACTTTATATGAAATTTGAAACTTAAGAATAATTTTTTCTTCTCGAAATATTGGCTGGACGCTAGTGTATTTTAGTCTTGTACAATTGAATTTGTCACTGATTCACTTTCATTTAATCTCGGCTTTTTTTGATGTAAACCATACGATTTTGGCCTTTACGGTCTTGCTGAAAACATGGGTCGGCAATGCGGCATTAGGCAACCCGGTTGAGATTCATTCACAAATGCACATCACAGCAATGTTTCATTCATCAGAAGATGCTCGTCGGTATCTATGTTTTAATCCGTACAGATTCTAAGTCCTTTCTTACATAAGGGAAGTCCTTTGTGAGGAACATTAGGATGGTGGAAAAAATTTGGTATACCTAGGCGTAAATCATACGAGTAATTTTCTGCATTAGCTTGAAAATGTGGGAAATTTTTTGATTTGGATAAGCCCAAAATTCCTGAAAAAGATTGCTGCTTTGCATCGTCAATAAATGTGTGAAATGCTCTAAGCTCAACTTTGAGCATAAGTTTTATTTGGATTTAAAGTCACAGTTTTTTGTTTACTTAAACCTGTGTAAAAGCCAAAAATGAATGAGCCAACAATCTGATATGAAGCGAGGCGTCTGAAAAAGTAGCTACTTTCATGCTGAAAATTTTGTGGGAATCATATTGTTTGTTCATGTGCCTAGATAGGCGGAAGCAGATGCATAATCAGTATTTCTATTTCAGGAAGAGGAGGCGGAAATTTTTAAGTCCTGCGTATCTCGATAACTATTAAGAGTTATGCGAAAACAATGGAATTTTTGAGCGTTTCTCAACATGATCTATGCCATGGTGAAGGAAAAATGGAAAAAAATTGAAAAATTTCCTTGATTGATTCCAAATTTGTATGTCAAAAATCTATCTTTTGACCTATCTATGACTAATTTCTTAATACCGAGCTAAAGCTTGACTCCAAAACATTCGAAATTCTTCTCATTGCATTCAATTTTTGCAGTGTTGCA
Organism: Mermis nigrescens; assembly: GCA_036768485.1. Classification (NCBI taxonomy): domain Eukaryota; kingdom Metazoa; phylum Nematoda; class Enoplea; order Mermithida; family Mermithidae; genus Mermis; species Mermis nigrescens. The sequence goes on along the minus strand of JAVLUZ010000273.1, from coordinate 1,961,242 downwards.
AACGGAACTGATGTAGAAAATAATAAATCGGCCGTAGCGTCGAAAAATTTCGACATATTCACTATTTTTGAATCAAATCTGAACTTCTAAAATAAGAAATGAGATAGAAATTATGAAATGCAGCGCAAAGCGCCGGAAATTTTTGAGTTTAGTAGCTCAATAGTGTGCTAAAAACGCATTTTGGCTGTCCTTTTTTAAAGCCTTCAAGAATTTTCAATTATTTCCTTTGTGGGACCCTTGTGAAAAATAAAAATATTTTTACCTTTCTGGAGGGCTGGGGAGGGGGCTGGCGTGGCGGCCCGCTCCCAGCTGGTTATGCCCCTAGGTGTAAGGATATAACAACACAAAGTGGTATTTTTCAGTCGCTATGGAAAATTGCTGCATTGCTACATCAAATTTTTAAAAAAATGGAGCTGGTATGTGAAACGTCCTATTACGAAATCGAAAAGCGGTAATAATAGATAATTAGAATAAACTTTCACCTGATAGATTTTAATGTCTCCGTTTTTGCAGGTGATGAGAGTCGAACTGGTGGACGTACACGTTCTGCACTCAGGGAGCATGCGAATCGACGTATACAGCACTTTTAGTGTAAGAGGCTAATTTCAGAAATTTTATGGAGTTAATTTCTGTATTGTACTGTAATCCATGCTAGCAAAAGTTTGTCGGCTGAATGTTGTTTAGCAGTTCGCTATTTGTTTCATGATGTACAGTCATAGACGCAAATAAAGGTGCATAGACAAAAGCAATTTGCGAACAAAAATCTGGCAAAAGTTGCTTAATTCTTGCATAACATACTATTCGGCATAAATTGGAGATTTAGTAAACATTTCTTTCATTTGTCTTCATCATATTTGGGAAATTATTGTATAACGAACACCTGTGCTTCTTCATTTATGTTAAGGACAGCAACTTTTTATCTAAATAACATGCACTGCACGTAGATGCCCGACTTGACCAATCCGAGGGTGCAAAATAAACTTTCGGGGCCAAAATAATGTCAAGAACTGGTATAAGCAGGCCCATAGCAAGGTTTTTATTTAGAGGGGACAAATTTTTGAAACTCGTATCTCAAGGACTACTACAGGCCAGGGGGTAGATGAAAATAAGGGCGTTTAAATAAGAGCGTGTTTCTTATTATCATTCTTATCGGAGGCGTAGCCAGGATTTTGGTTCGGGGAGCATACACAAAAATTTTTTAAGACTACTTTTGCATTGAATGCCAGTAACATGTATAGTAGAACTGAGTTTTTTGACCTTTAGTAGTGAAGCCTAGCTAATTTATTAGTTTTCTGACGATTGAAGTTTTTGAAATTTTTACCGTTTTCATGTAGAATTCATGGCCGTTTTATTGACAAATAGTTCGGAAATCATAAGTGGCGCAAAGCAACAAGAAATTTGTTTATTTTTTTACCGCCCTTGACATTTTGTAGCTCTGTGAATAATAATAATATGACAGAGCAGAACAAGAAAAATGTGAATTACTAACTCACAATGAAAATATTTTGACTAATGCAGGCTTTTAAATGCAATACTGAAGCTTCACAAAAAGACGGAACAGTAACCAGCGGCGCTATGCATCGGAAAATTATGACGTTTTTGCTCTTTAAACTCAAATTCCTAACCGTTTTACCTTTTTTGTCCTGTCAAAAATCACGTTACACGTGTACAACAAGATTTTACGGTTGGGGGTCTGTGGTGGCGCGCTCAAGCGCCCCCCACCCCCTCAGTCGGGTTCATGGTGGAATCCCGGGAAATTTTGTACAAAAAGCACTCTAATACTAAATAGTATTGTTAACATTTTCGCAAAATCGGCCGAATCTCGCTTCTGAATGAAAACGAAAAAGACTTAAAATTCACGAAGTGGTACATTGCACAAAAATTCTGAGCTGAAATGCGTTTTTTGACCTCTGCTAAGTATATAGCCCAGCAAGGGGTCGCTGCCACTAAGACACAAAATAGATGTATCAATGAAAATTTTGTTCTTATCGTTTTCAGGCCCATTTGCGGCCTTCTTTGTTAATAAGATGAAGTTCAGAAGACAGAAAGCGCAAAAACATAAGAAAATTTGGTCATTCCTTTCATTTAAAATTGGATTATGTGTCCTTGTAAAAAAAGACAAATAAAGCAGAGAATAGACGAACTGGAAAGCAATTATTTTCGCACTTCTACTATTATGCTCAACAAGCACGCACAGTTTCATTCAACATACAAATAGTGCATTAAATCACTATATTGATTGGATTATTTTAGCTGAATCAACAAGCTTTTAAACTCGTATCTACATATATAACAATAAATAATAATGACTCGGCGCGAAGCGCCGGAAAATTTTGACGTTTTTGCCTTTTTGGAGTCAATTTTCTGGACACAATTATTGCACCAGAAAAATCAACAAAATTTCCGAAAAATTTCGAGGGGAAGGGTATGTGCCCCCAATGTCCCCCTGGCTACGCCTATGATATTCATTATGACTTTTAGGGGGTGCACAATTACTACGCTCGCACGCGGTTCGGACCCAGGACCCACGAGAATCTAGCAGACCCCTACACTCGATAGTCCACAGAATTAAATTTTCGGTGCTATCTTTAACAATTCTTCTCCGTTGGACCCCTTCGAATTCAACTGTTGCCCACCTATGACCTGTAATAATTGTGGAGGCCTCTCCGACCCAGTAGTTGATTGATTGGTTGGCTGGTTGATTGATTCTGCTTGATTTTTCATTTTCTCTCAATCTATCATTATCTTTCTTTTCACTTTTATTCCAATTTAAAACTTAATTTTCTACGGCCGCCGGCCAGAGGTTCTATGGGTACCGTACCGGGTGGTCATAGGGTAGTCAAGGTAGACGTTATTCCCCAACTATGCCTACAACTGTATGATTTTAAAGGTAGTTAATAAAAACTCGAAGGTAAATCAATCTAGCGCTCAAGAAATAATTATAAGTATGCAGCTTCTTGTTAGTATATCATTACATATGTACTATTTGCGCTGTTTTATTGCATAAAGAATGAGCTTTGTTTGACTGAAAAAGCACCCGAGGGGTATGCTTTTAAGAGTTTTGTTAGCGGGATACCTCCTCATAACATGCATGTAACGGATCGAAGATTTGGATGGGAGTCCCCAGCAATTTTGTTAGGGGGAATGACCTCCAAGTTTGGTCAAAAACGGCCAAAAAAATCAGGGTGGGTCAAAAATTTTCTGGCTTGAGGGAATGGGGAACCAGCTTGGCTGTGGGATCCCCTTAATATCCCTATTACATGAATGGCTCATATCCCTCCCTGTTTAAAATAAATTTTATATTAGGTTAGACTTAAGCTGAGGTTAGCTGTCAATCTCAGGTCAAATCAAGCCTTCTTCTTTCTTTCAGTCCTCAAATTTCTCATTCATTTATCCATCTTTAGTTATGGCTAAAATGCTCTGTTCTGTTATATGTATTTTATACGAGCGCATATATGAATATTCCGCATAGATGCACAAGGTCAGGGTGGCCAGGGAGGGGTGAAATCCGAGGTTTGCACTACAGTCAGGGCTGTATTGTACAAACCGATGGACAAATAGCTTGTCTTTGACTTGCGCTTCATCTAAATATTGAGTATTTTCCTTAACTCAAGCGCGACCAGAAAACTGTACTTTACGAGTAAAAAATTTTTTCGAATAGTTCAAATTTTATGATTTTAATGGATTAGAACAAATCAAAAAGGCGGTTTTTGCGAGCCATCTCGACGAATTTCCTGGGATATAGACCGATTTATACTGGGTACACCTCTTTGACCAAATCCTGGATACGTGCCTGACCACACCTGGGCGTGGGGGGTATGCACCCCCCAGAAACCAAAATACCCCCCCCCCAGAAATCAAAATACCCCCCAGAATTCAACTTTTGAAAATTTTTCCGTTTTTTTCGCAATTTTTTGATGCCAATGGATAGTGCTTGATGAGAAACGTCGAAAAATGGTGTTTTTATTGCCATATCACCATTTTTAAGGCCATTTTTCGACCTTCAAAACAATCTTGCACCCCCCAGAATTTTCTTGCTGCCCACGTATGTGCCTGACTATAGTAATTGTGTTTATTAGGTAATCTAGGTCGAAATTGCCTGGGAATACATTGTTTTGGGCCAACATGACCTACGTTTTGGACCCTTAAGCGTGGTTGGGTAAACTCAGCCCTCCCTCTGTGCATAACCGGGACACTTGCAGTTAAAGCCGGGCATTCTAATTCACCTCACGATGAGTTACCAGCAATGCTCGATTTCTCGAAGAAAAATTTTATTTTACGCTTTACCTCACATGTCTGAGGAATAACAGCTTAAGTTGTGATTATAATTACGTCAGCATTTGCCAAGAAATTGCGCGTTCAAACGCTTTGCCGCCGCACAAATTTGTTGCTAACTTGTCTGTGACACTTTATGCGATGATAGAAGATCGCGTGCCTAATGTCCGGTTGTCGCTGGCCAAATTGCTCAGTCGCTTCTACGAAGCTTACTTGAAAGGTACCACCGCTGATGGTGACGAGAAACAACGTTCGACCACTGAGTATTTGCGAAAGGCTCAACTTGTGCTGAGTAACGACCACGATCGCGACGTGCGTCAGGCTGCGTTGTAATCTATGTTTCTATAACAGCAAAAATTATATTTCAAAATCAAAAAATATGAAGATCTTACGGCGTCGATACTACATAATTGTGTTATAAGTTAAACTTACAAACAAGCTTGAGAATCGAGTCTAAAAGTTTTAATCGGCCAAAATATTTCAGCTGTTCTCATTATTCACATTAATGTAGCAGTTAAAGACGTTTTTGTCATGTCTGTTAAGTCTAATGTTCTTGAATGACATGGGAAATATGAGAAACTAGTTTTAAACTAGTTTGTCTATTTTCTGATTTATTCGTCATTTTCGACCTGCCCACAAATTCAGCGTTCTGAAAGTAGCATTCAAATTACTGAAAATCTACATGAAAACCTGAAAAGATATTACAATTTTCCGACGGTTTGCATAAATTTATGTAATTTCTTTGTCAGATACCCATAAATTGCCACATGCACTACCACAGGTGAAAAACATGCAGATCTTTTTTACTTATAGTCTGTTTTATTTATCCGAGAACTTTTTCAGTAAATGTTTTTGGAGGTTACGGTAACCCGTTCTTTCTTTATTACTGTAGGTCGATAGATCTCACTTTAACTATGTATCAAATAAGGGTTTTTCAATGACTTTTCTGTGGCATAATTTATTCTCGTCTTCCAGCTGATCAATTAACTTACTAAGGAAAATCGCGCATTCAGCTTATCCTGAGTCGACACTTTGAACACAATAGACTAAAATGTTAAGAAACGTCGCGAACTCCCGCATAGCTCAGTTGTAAAACCGCTGCTTGTAGTCGAAGCAACCGGGGTTCAATTCCACCCGGTAGCTTTTTGTTTAGCCCACTTACTGTAGTATGTCCCAGCGCTGGCTGATTAAATGCCTAAATTAAATTTATATAGGCGGATAAGTGCATTGAAAATGGAAGAATCCCAGCTACTCGCTCTCACTGAGCTGATCTGCCGAATTACAGTGATTTGTCTTGTTTCGCTTACTGTAGCCCTTAGAAGAATTAACTAAAAAGCTCTTGAATAAATGAAACAGACTATAGTACATTGGACGCATACTGTACCACATTGTACATACATACTACCCTAGTTTTATCTATATGTACAAAATCTTTTGGTCCGTCTTTGTTCAAGTAAAGTAAGGTGTGTATGAGGTCGCAAGAGGTTAAAAGCATAAAGCATAAAATGCAAGTTACTGCAAAACACTTAAAAATGTACATCATCATGCAAGACGATGCAAAAACTTGGGATGAGCAGGTAAAAACAAGTGAGCGGAAAAACAACCAGCATAATTAATCAAAAAGGCGCAAAAAGCGCTGGATTCCTTTAAAAGCGGCCCAACTCAAAGATCTGGCTCCGTCCTCCATTTTGCCCTGCGCGCTATCACCTTGCTCTTGATTGAACTTTTATTCTCGACCATTTAGTTTACTTGCCCAGAATATTCAATAAGCTTTTCATTCGTTATTGTGATATTTATTCCTTTTTTATCATTTTTTGTCACTCCGGCTCTTAGCAGCCTTTGAATCAGAACCCACTCATTGCGCCTCTGTTGCCGCGATGTTTGAAGCAAGTTATTCGACATATTTTTGAGAATTTGTAAGTTTTCATATTATTTTCCAATAAAATCATAGATCGTATATTGTTATTCTTCTATCGATACATACAGGAGAAGAGCATCCCCAAACCTGCTTCATTATCAAATAGCACAAACTTCAATTAGGAAAAACCTAATGCGAATAAGCAATTTTAAGCATTATTAGGAGAACAATAAAGTAGGCGAATTTAGACGGGACAAAATTTTGTGATGGAAGTGGGATTTGAACCCATGCACTCATTCGAGGACCAGAAATTAGTCCCCTCTGTTCAGTATGTCTGTTGTTCACGTTTATGCATGCGTTTTTATGATAATTACCATTACTTCAGTTATTCTAATCATTTCTATAATTATGTTCATTTTGATCGTTCGTATATTGGCAATAATTTTGATTTTGTCTACAATTGAAAATATTTTGATTATTTCCATTATCTGAATTGCCTGCAAAACTCCAATTGCCACGGTTATTTAAATTCCTATCATAATTACTAATATTATTATTGTAATTTCTTCTGAAATCACTGTTTCTTTTTAAATTGCTACTATTCAGGAAATAGTTTGGATCATTATTAAGTGGGTTATTACCTTCTTCGTCACGATTGGGGCAACCGGTGGCGAAATGAGGGCCGCCACATCGAAAGCAGCCGCTGTGGGGTGGCGGTCATCCCCGTAAAATTTTGCACTGCAATGTCGGATGATTGTGCAGGTTCGGACATATCCTACATCTATATTGGCGAATGCTGCTCTTACCGTTTGATGGTGGCACGCTTTTCTGGTCCATCGTGACTGAAGGTAGAATACTCAAATTGAGTTCGTTTTTATAATCAAATCAGGTTGAGAATTCTTGGATACCCTCCCGGAAAACATGGCATTCAGTGAATGTCACTCTTTTTAAAGCTTCTTCTAACGTTCCAAATTCTTGATATTTTACTCCTCATAAACTGTGGGAAGAATTCCCCTTACAAAAATCCGTTTTATGATAGCATCTCAATTTTCAGATGTTAATTGGGGATAAGCAGATTTGGCCAATTTTTGAAGCCTTTCTGTAAATTACAAGGGCGGTCTTTATTACTGGTACCGTCTCAACACTCCCACTGTCTGAACATTCCCACTGTCTGAACATTCCCGCTGTCTCAACATTCCCACTGTCTCAACACTTCCACTCGAATTCTCAACACTTCCACTGTCTCACATTCTAATGTGCTAAATGGGATCACATGTGAGCATGAGACGTCTGGGTTGGGTCCAAAGACCTCCTCTCGCCAGATAATATGGCGAACTTCCTATAATCATTATCATTGGTCCTTTTTTGGGACTTGATCCCATCTTGAGCCCTAGAATTTTTACACTGCTCGTGCATGAAGGGTAAATTTCAATTCAGGGCAATAAGATTCACGACCTTTTTCATATTCCAGTTCAACAGATTTAGTATTTTAAATATCACTTAATGATGATAAGATCTACGACCTCGCACATACCACATATTCTGCATCAACAGATTTAGGATTTTACTGACACTGATGCCTCTGTTTTGCAATTTAAGCAGCAAAGTTATTGTAATTAGTTAGCAAGATTTGATATCAAAAAATACATAAAGAAGCGGGTAATGCGAAATGCGTTTCATTTTTATGAACATATGTGATGATAATGCTTTACCCATTAACAATTTAACCAAGAAGATATATTACGTGATATAAATAATTGCGTGCATTTTCAATCAGCTGTTCAGTCTAAAATCCAATGATTTCATGTGCAAAATCTTTTTTGGCATGCACATTCCATTGCTCGAGGAAACATAACAAGGATCCTATGAATAGGCTGGATCTATGGCCTGGGCCCAGTTGCACCAACGACTTGTAACTCATAACTAGCTACAAGTTTGAAGGAAACCAGTAACTAGAGTTGCACCAAAATTTTTTACAAGTAAATCTTTAACTAGAATATTAGTCATTCCGGTTGCACCAAAGTTTTAACAAGTAGTTTTTTAATGAGTATACTAGTTCTCATAAACTAGCGTTTTTTGGACTAGTTTATCAGCTTAAGTTGCACCAAAATTTTATACCAGTTATTTTCTGCCAACTTGTTAATAAAAAGTGGGTTTTTTCTACTATTCCGGAGGGCACCGTTTATGCGTAACTAGTAGATTATTTTTCGTGATAATGCATGCAATTTCGGATTCATCGGACAACAGTGATGTGGAAGACATTGACGTGAGGAGGAGACTACTTAGACCGCGAGTTAACTTTGATTTGGACGATTTTTCTGAAAGATTTCGGTTTTCAAAATATATAATCACGGAGATCATTCAAGAAACCGGTCATCTTTTAGCAGCTAATAGCGATAGAAATTTCCCGTTGGAACCGAAAGAGCAGCTGCTATTGTGTATTCGTTATTTGGCCTCTGGATCCTTTATGCAAATTGTTGGGGATGCACATGGGCCGCATAAATCAACGGTTTCGCGAAAAGTACACAAAGTTGTAACGATTCTGAATAATTATTACTTTGATAAGATAATTAAATGGCCTCAAAATATCGAAACTATTGTGAATAAGTTTTATCGAATAGCAAACTTTCCATGCGTCATTGGGTGCATTGATGGCACTCACGTACCGATCAAATCACCAAGTATCAATGAACCGCAATACGTTAATCAAAAAGGCTTCCATTCTTTGAATTGCATGATGATTTGCGGTCCTGATTATAAATTCTATTACGTTAATTCGCGATGGCCCGGAAGCGTTAATGATGCACGCGTTTTGCGCACAAGCAACGTTGCAAGTAAGATTGATACAAGTTCATGAAAGAGACTTATACAGGGTGGCCCAGAAAACACTCCTTTAATAACTCTACAAAGGATCACTGGTTTTTTTTGTACGAGCTACTTTGTATATGACAAAAGTTAAAAAAATATCTTTGTACGGAGGAATTTTTCTTCGTACATTCCACTTTTTTAGCGTTTTTTTGTGTATTTTCGACCTTTGTTCCGATAAGTTTCTTTGTATCATGCACAAAGAGCCCAAAAAATCTTTGTACGGAGCCTAAAATCTTTGTCCCGCCCGTACAAAAAAACAGTGCCCTGTAACGATGCGATTTTTAGTTCAATAGACAGTGATCGACCGGGCCTACGGGCCCGGGAGTTTTATTTTAAGGCCCGATTCGAGAAAAAAATGGGAACATATGGGTTTCTCTTTGCGTCGGCTTTGTGTGGTACCTTCACAATTCGCTGAAAACTCGTATTTTCCGAAACAAATTTTGTAAAGTGTTTCTACACGCTTAGAAACGTCAAAACATGCAAAAAAAGTTATAAGGCATTTCTGGAGAATAATGGCTTTAAAGAACGTTTTTCCACAACAGAAACATTTTTTGGACCATTTCCCAATTTCAGGAACTGTCCGTTGGGGGAAAACAGTGAATGGAAGTCAGCCTGGTACTTTTAGAGTAGGTAAGTATTTTAAAAAAAGTGGTGCGTTTTACGAGTCTTTTTATTTTGTATAATGGGCTAAAGTTTGCTGATAAATAATTTAAATTCTATGCTTTGTTTGCAGAAGCAGGTCTGCATATTTTTTGGACATGTTTCCGGGTTTTGTTTTTAAGTAAGTTATAATAATGTTTTAAATGACTACGTTTTTTGATGGCGTTTTTCATGAAATACTGCGGCAGAATATTTCTTGGTCACACTGCATAAGGCATGTTTTCATCAAGTTCTTACTCATTTTAAATGTTACTGTTGGACTGATAACTTTTTTCCCCATAAAGTGCAGTCAACACAAAGTATTTTATCAAATTCTCATGCTACATAATTGAGCAAAATTATTATTTTGTACTAATTTCATTTTATTTTCCGGTAAAATAAATTTCAGGACGATTTGAGGAAGGCTGGCGACCCATACCTGGTGCAGTGTTATTGGGCGATTCTGGATATCCTAACAACGACTGGCTTGTTACGCCGATTTTAAAACTAGATACACAGATGACTAATAATGAAAAAGCTTACAATAGGGCTCACAAAAGCACCCGTCGAATTATCGAGAATTCGTTTGGAATTTTAAAAAGACGATTTGCCTGCCTACAGTTCTTACGTTTAAAGCCTGAATTTTCTGGTGAAATTGTAAAGCTATGTTGCATTTTTCACAATATCTTATTAGCAGTTGATGATTATAATCAGGAAGATTTGCCATTTAATGATGATCAAGATGATAATGTCAATGTTCAGAATGATGCTCCTCAGCGTCGTAATCTTATTGTTCAAACTTTTAATCAGTAAAACCGAGGTTTTTATTTAACACACTGAAGTATTTAACTATAATAAACAGAAAAAACGTGCTATATATTTTCCAAAATTTTTTATTTTTAATATTTTTTTTAAAACAAGTTTTAAAACAAGAAACATGAACTTTCGTAGCTTAATACAAAAACTGATACGTATTTTCCGACATATCTGTGGAATTACATCCGTAGCTTGGAGGAGCAGTTTCACTTCGGCTCAAAACATTTGGCGAACTGTTGTCGCCAAGTTGATTTTGCAACAAACGTATTTCCAGTTGAGCCTTAAATTCCAATGTTTCTGCCAATTTGATTTTCTTCTCTAAATAGGTGTTAGATAATTTCAAGTTGGCGATTTGCAAATTACGTTTTTCTTCTGCGTTGGACGCCGTCCAATCCTCCGATTCATTGTTGATCGCTGAATAATTACGCTTCTTTGTCATTTTGTTTTTCAAACAGGCACTGTAAGAAAAAAATTCCATTATGAACAAAAACCAGATACCGTATTTATTGTGTTTTTGCTGCGTCGTTTATTAGAGGCGCTGTTTATTAGAATAAATACGGTGCCACCATAAATTTTTAATACGTACTTAGTGATTCAGAATTTTTATGGAGTTAAAAGTAGATATGAGTGGTAAAAAAAGTTCCAAAGGGGAAGGGGATTGGTGAGAACAAATAGTTGTAAATTCCAAAAAGTTCCAACAATGCCGAAAATAAGCTCAATAATGATTGTTTTCGATGAACACGTTCGTAATTCAGTGATCACAAAATATTAACAACATAAAAATGAGTAAAATTTCAAACCAAAATTCTAAAATGCTCAAGTCCCTTCATTTTTGACCAAGAATCATTCCAAAAAATTCGTAATAAGCATTTTTATTCCAAAAAAATTGTGGTGCATTATGTAACTGTAAGCACCTGTGAAAGCGTCATACACGCAGCGTATGTTTTCTGTACCTAGATTAAAAGTTAATTACAGTTATCAACTTACCTCAAAGTGGCTTCGGTCGGTTCCGGGGTATATTTTGTAGTATCAACTGACAAATATTTGTCGTCTTTATCCATCGATTCCGTAATTGACAATCCGATAACTGCAGCAGATTCCGAACCAATTATGCTGATCACTTTCTCATCGACTACTGACAAACCGCCATCCTCATTCCCTTCACCAGTGCTTTGTAACTTATCTCTCTTTGCAATACTTGCTTTTCGAATATTCGGCCAAACGGTGTCGCGAACGTAAGCATAGGTAGCGTCGGATGAAAAGCTGTAGCCGATGCTTTTGCCGAACTCAAAAACCGCTTCCCAGGCTCGAGAGCGATCGTTTTTTGTCAACGATTCATTGAACTTTCCGAATAAAATTTCCTTTTTCTCCTCAATTTTCGTTAAGAGTAAAACTTTTAATTTTTCCGAATTTATTATTTTTAGCATAATTCTAAAACTGATTATTAAAACCGCGTGGATAATCGACTGTTTACCAACGTAACTCGTAACTAGTATAAAATCGCTAGTTAAAAACCACTAGTTTTATGAGTAGGTGGTGCAACCCAATTTTTCAACACTAGTAAAAAACTCGGAACTAGTATCTGGTAACTAGTAACTAGCGAACTTTGGTGCAACCAGTTTAAACAAGACTAGTAAAGACTAGCTTAAAAAAAAGTAGAAAAAAAGCTAGCTTGTAGCTAGTTATCAGTTACAAGTCGTTGGTGCAACTGGGCCCTGAAGTTGGTTGGTCCTGACCACACCTGGGCATGGAGGGTTTGAAAAAAATACCCATTCCTCCAGAAACCAAAATACCCCCCTCCCCTCTAAATTCAATTTTTGAATTTTTTCTGTTTTTTGCAATTTTTTGATGCCAATAGATATTGCTCGATGAGAAACGTCAAAAAATGGCCTTTTTCTTTGCCATACCACCATTTTTAAGGTCATTGTTTACCTTTGAAACATCTTGCACCCCCAGAATTTCCTTGCTGCCCATGTATGGTCCTGACCTTTCATATTAGATAAAATTATGTAAAGATTTAACAGTTTTTAATTATGATATAGAATTAATCTTTTGCAGTAATTATTAGTATTAAATGTAAGTGCAGATAGTGTACATGATGACCATTTTACATGGGGGTCAACTGATCCGGGGGTTCAAAACTTAAGTATATTTGGGTTATGATGACTTCAAAAGCTTGTGTGTACTTAAATAGTGTGGAAGCTATGCTATTGTACAGCTTCTGATAAATTTCAAGCAGTTTCTAAGAAACAAAAACTAACGGTCAGCTGAAGTTCACGAAATGCAATAACATACATACTTTGCATGATATGAAAATTTGGCAAAATGCATCTAAGAGAATAGTTTTCACATAAAATAAAATTTAAACACTTCTTTTGTATGATATATCAATGAGTTAAAGCTACTTTTTATCGCTTCTTTGGTGAAGAGGTATCAATAACATTAAATTTTTTGCAAGTAAAGTGTGTGAGAGGTTTCAAATCTTATTGCCCTTATGTGAAATTTACCAGTGGGAGGGTTGAGAATTCGAGTAGAAGTGTTGAGACAGTGGAATGTTGAGGCAATGGGACTGTTGAGAATTTGAGTTAGAATGTTGAAACAGTGGGAATGTTGAGACAGTAGGAGCATTAAGAATTGAGTGGGAGTGTTAAGACAGTGGGAATATTGAGACAGTGTGAATATTGAGACAGTGGGAGTGTTGAGGCACAATCATATTACTAAATGAATATTAATACAGGGCTTGACAGACGTAAATACACCGAATGACCCATATTACAATGAATATATTACTATGATTATATGACTAACCACTACCAGTTGTGACATATTTGATGGCAGCGGTGGGATAGTCACACATCTTGCATGGATCAATAGCACCTATTATTGATCGAGGATGATCAAAGCTAAGGAGGGAGGTGTCAGGTAGAAAACGACATGCTACTACAGTAATCCGTTGATACCAAATGCGCACGCTAGAACAACAGGGAAATAATGCACATAATGAAGAGCCATAACATCTGAAGGCAACTGGTCTGAGGTTAGCATGTAAAATTGCTTAGTGAGGACTATATGTACAAAATGTTTTGAATAGACCTTGTACAAAATGTAAAATGGTGCCCCCTTTCCCCTGCTAGAATTCGCGATTTTCAAAGTTTCCCAAAATTTCCCAAAATTTCATAGAGAAGGTGTTGTTTAAATACATTTAACTCTGTACCTATTCGCTCAAAAGTATCAAAGTTTCGATGCTTTGTGCCATTTATTTATGTTTTGACTTTGTTCAATTTGCTCAATTTTTTCGAAAATTTTTTATGTCTTTATGCACTAGAAAGATCAAGCATTGTTAGAAAAGTTGAAAACGAGGTTTTTTGACGCATGTCCACCATTTTTTGAGCCCAACGGAGGCGCTTTAGAACTTCACCTCCCCTCGCCAGGATTTTCATGCTGTTCATTTTTGCTCATAGGAGGTATATATCATTAGGCCGTGAAGAATTCAAATTCTTGCATGAGCCTGACACTTGTTTACATGATTTTTCAAATAAATTAATTCGAACGTTTTAGGACTTGAAATGAAAATTGAAATTTAACACAACAATTTTTTCTCCTTTGTTCAATTGAACTTGTCACTGATTCACTTTCTTTTTATGTCGGCTTAGTCGTATTTTCTAGTCCAGCTTCAAAAAATAAGTAGGCGATCAGGAAGTTTAAATATATTTCGTTGGGCCATCAGTGGTTTGTGTCATTTGAATGAAAATGGACATAAATTTGACTTCAATCACATATTCCTATAGAGGGGGTAGGTGGTATTACCCCTACCTCAGGGGCAAGGCTCGAGTAAATCTTAAACGATTTTCAACTATCGATCAATTTTTGCTCAATTTTTGGGAACTAAAGTAGCAAAGATGTTAAAAAGTTTTTCGGCACTTCGCGCTAACCAGTACATTTACCATGAAATGCCTGAAATGAACTTAAAATGATCCTGAAAGCAGTGATCGTACGGGGTCAGATTTTCACCCCCGATCGGGGTCGGGGATGGAAAACCCCGGTTTTCGGGGTCGGGGTCGGGGTTGAAGATTAACAATTAACATTGCATGATTACATACCAATTTGAAAAGGATAAAAACGATACCTTCACTTGTTTGTAGAGCATACTAATAAAGCTGGTTATGTTCAACATTTTATTTTCATTCCAAGTTCAAACATGGTTTTAGCAATTTAGCATTACTTTCAATTTTAATCACTAATCGCTCTCGCTTTTTCGTATTCCTCCACAGTTTTTTCATAACGGTTTTCTATGGCGCACTAATTGTAGAGGAGCCAATGGCGCGGAGCGCCGAAAATTTTCGAAATTTTTACCGTTTTCATGTAGAATTTACGCCTTTTTATTGACAAACAATTCGGAAATCATAAGTGGCGCAAAGCATCAAGAAATTCAGTCATATTTTACCGCCCTAAGACAATAATCGGCGGTGCTAAGCGCAGGAAAATTTTGACGTTTTTACTCTTTAAACTCAATTTATACCGCTTAAATCATACAGAACAGATAAACTAATTGCGGTGCGAAGCGCCGAAAATTTTTAAAAATTCCTAATCCTTTTACCTTTTCTGTCCTCCTAAAAATCTCTTTCAACATGTAGAACAAGATTGTACGGCTGGGAGTCTGGGGTGGCGCGCTCAAGCGCCCCCAGCGAGGTCCAGAGCAGAACCCCCGAAAATTGTGTAAAAAGCACTCTAATTTTTAATTAGTAAAGTTAAAATTTTCGCAAATTGGCAAAATCTCGGTTCTGAATTAAGTCCAAAAAAAACTTAAAATTGATGAACACCTACACTGCACAAAACTTCTGAGCTGAAATGCGTTTTTCGACCTCTGCTAAGTATGTAGCGCAGCAACGGGTCGCAACCAATAAGTCATTGAAAGATGTATCAATGAGAATTTTGTTCTTACCATTTTCAGGCCCATTTGTGGCCTTCTTATTAACTAGTTCAGAAAACAGAAAATTCGCAAAAACACAAGAAAATTTGGCCTTTCCTTTCATTTAAAATAGAATTATGTGTCCTTGTAAAGAAAGATAAACAAAGCAGAGAATAGACAAATTGGTACGCAAACATTTTCGCACTTTTACTATTATGTTCAACAAGCATGTGCAGTTTCATTCAATGAACTAATAGTGCATTAAATCACTAAAGTGCTGCGAAGTGCTGGATTATTTTAACAGATTCAAGCTTTTAAATTCATTGGATCTGTATAACAATAAATAATAATGACTCGGCGCGAAGCGCTGAAAAATTTTGACGTTTGTGCCTTTTTAAACTCAATGTTCTGGACACATTGCGCCAGAAAAATCAACATAATTTCTGGAAAATTCCGGGGGGCATGTGCCTCCATTCCCCTTCCGGCTACGCCTGTGATTCCGCAGTAATTTCGGCGCACTTCATAATGGAAAATATGCGAACATGTATGTACGTCTTAACAACATGGCGACCAGGCGTACTTTTTATGAAATATCGCGAGTGTCGAGTTTAACATGTTAATTTTGCTGGTGAATGAATCGCCCTTGTTCCGAATTTATTTGCTATTCATACAATTCTTCTATGTACCAACAAATAAAATGCTATATTTCACCCCCGAAAAAAGGTTCAACCCCGACTCGAAAAATCATGCCCCCGGTCGGGGGTCGGGGTCGGGGTTTAGGCCGGGGTTTTTCGGGGGTCGGGGTCCCCGTGCGATCACTGCCTGAAAGTAAAAGTTTTCGTTGAATTCTTATATTTTTTACTTAAAAAAGTATCAAAACGAGTCATAATTGCATAAAAAGTACTAACAAATGCAGCTTGTCAGATTAAAAAATTTTAAATTGGATGTCTTAACCATTTTTTCATTATTTGTCTTGCAAATAAGGCTATAACTCTAATTTTGCCGACATTTACTTCAGAACCAGGCTTTAGTCATAAAGCATCCTGAAAATTGGTATAAATGTTGAAGAAGTGCAAATGTGCTTGTGAGCGTTTTTGCGAGAAACTCTAATTTTTGTATGTCTTTTACCCCACCTATTGATATCTTGTTTTCCAAAAACACTTTCAGCCTTTTTTAAATCTGGAGTTTCATCTAACGTCCCACTTACGTCTCTTTTTTAGCAAAGATTCTATTTGATTAAATTGTCCGTATAAAACTCATGTCTAAGGCCAGGAATTCAGGAAGAATATTTGAAATTGTAGCCGATTCACCCCTAAATTATTGGAATGAGCGGGTTAGGCATGAATGCTGTTGATTTTTCCTTTGTTGGTCTAATATTATTGCCTTTGTGTGAAAACTGTTTTTTAGAACGTGTTTGTATGCTTGGGTGGCGGTCCCTGGCCGTTTCTAGAGGCAGGGCTTAATGACCTCCAACTTTTGACTAGAAACGACCAAAAAGTTTAATTTCTTTCAAAAATTTTCAGGCTTTGCGGAAAAGGGGAATGACCA
Source organism: Mermis nigrescens (assembly GCA_036768485.1). Taxonomy (NCBI): domain Eukaryota; kingdom Metazoa; phylum Nematoda; class Enoplea; order Mermithida; family Mermithidae; genus Mermis; species Mermis nigrescens. The sequence goes on along the minus strand of JAVLUZ010000273.1, from coordinate 1,944,329 downwards.
ACTTTGGTAGGGGGATTCTTTATCCTGCCTATTACATATATGGTTACACTTGTCTTTGCACTTGATAATTTGTTATAGAACATTTTGTCTTTTATGTTTCATGCTTGTTGCACCTATTTTATTTTTAGGTCATAAGCCGGCTCAATCAATGCGTTTTCAGGGAAATGCCTTGTCTGCCATTATTATTGTTTCTGTGTGAAATTCATGACGCTTTCTTAAACCTCGTTATCGTTGTTTTAAGTAAGTTTGTTATCAGTTGCGAAGCACATTTTGCTCTTTCGTTTTATCTTATCCGCCTTCCATAACATTCCTCTCCAATCGTAAACTGCTGATTCCTCTCGTGTAAACCATTGTTGCATTTCACACCATAGCGGTTTACACTCGGCTCTTTTCTTTGAAATTGCACGTTTTCCCATGCGATTGCCTTCAAGCGCGTAGCACTTACTTACATTTAGTGATGTAAAAGATTCAAATTTTACCCAGATCCAGATAAAGATCGGCGTTCAGATTTTTTGGCAGATCCAGATCCAGATCAGAAAATAACATAGATCCAGATCGTTTCGCCAGATCAAAATTTAAAAAGATCCAGATACAGATCCAGATCCAGATAAAAATTTTTTTATGCAGCAATTTGTATTGCTAAAAAGGAGGGCGTTATGCGCCCAAGCCCACATGGATTGGGGGTCTTTGATAGCAGGACTAATATAACAGCCCCCCAGAGGGGTCTGGAGCAGAGCCGAAGAAAGTTTGCATTTTAGAGCTTTTACATAAAAATGATATCAGCAAAAATTGTCAAAAAAATTAAAAACTCACAAGTTTAGACTTTTACCAATGGGCATGAAATTGAGGCATGAAAAATGTAAAAATTATCACAACAGCTTTAATTGACAACTTTGTAAACAAAATGGCATTAAATATTCACAGGAAAGTGAGATGTCTTTTGGCAACATTGTGATTAAACAGGAGAAACCAATGCTTCTTTTCGATCGCTTGTAAGAAAGGAAGGGTGTATTATTTCAAAGGGATATCACTGTCGAATATTACAAATGATACATTACCTAACAACACCAAATGCAATACCATGAAAAACCTGCTTAATTTCAATTCAACAAAGAAAAACGCTGATAAGTTCATGAAAAGTGACAGATGCACCTACTAAAACTATATAGGGTGTCACATAATGATATGCCCCTCCAAAAATCGACTTTCCAGAATCATGGAAACATACACAAATATCATGTTGTAGAGTATTCAATTCTGCGTCGGATGCATATTTTATCAAAGCGCAATGTGCACCAGCTAATTTTTTATTGATCAGCAACAAAAAATATCTCAGTATTTCGAATTTCACGACTATGTCGATTTAAAAATCCATATAGCCGTTTTCAGCTTAGTTGACCTGCCTTAAATGCATAGTCTTTGAGCATAACAGACTTTCAGACTATTACGCATCATATTTTAATTCATTTAGCACCATACGTCAATTTTTTGATGCTGTTTCTGCAGAATAGCAACCGATGACTCCATGTGCACAAGCTTTTCCGATCGATTTGTCACAACTTTTCTGAGATAGATCTTTTTCAGAACTCACTTGTAAAATAACTCTTTTTTGCAATGTGTAAATTACTTTTTACTACCCGAAGCACAATTGAATGCTCTACAAGATAGAGCTTACAGATTTTCCTATCGTACCCTGAAAATCAATTTTTGAGGGCTATCATTTTGTGACACCTGTATATGTACAGCATAGAAATTCTGAGAGGTCAAGGTCAAATTCTTTTCCAAACATCAAAAAAGCGATAAAAATGGCCCATATGCACTAAAAACATTGTTTTCAGACATTTATCGATGTTGCGCATCCATTGAAACAACTTTTTCAACAATAAATTTTTCGGAAAAATTCAAAACTTTCCTACTTTTAGGCAAAAAAGTCTCTCAAAGGTCAATTCTGATGATAATTTATGTGAAAAAATAACCTTCAATACATTTTTATCACTTAAGTTACTTTTCTGCAGAGCTTCAAAACTTTTTCTGTAACAAAAAATTTATGAGGTGTCAGCGGCACTTTTTGGCCATTCTGGGGGTCAGCACAGATCTGTGGGGCAAAACCCTCAGCAGACCCTCCGTCACCATACCGCGTGCATGGGTAATGTCTCAACAGCCCCACCAGTCCCTAAAGCCCCACAGTCTCAATAGCCCCACCATTTCAACAGCCCCACCAAAAATCCCAACAGCCCCACTTAGTCCCAACAGCCCCACCGTTCCAGCAGTCCCACCAATATGTAACTTAAATGCAGTTTAATCCTGGGTTCTATAGCTAATTAATTTGTGCTTTAATTATATTAGATGAACGCAACGTGCCGTTGAGAATAAGTATAACTAACTAACCCCATAATATGCAGGTAATCGCTGTATATAGTTATAATAATATTCGCGAATAAAGTTTAAAAGTTCGAATTGTTTCAACTAACCCAATTATTTAGCCTTGTGTCAGTATGTGACGCAAATTAAATAAAACGTACAACATGTGTTAGGTACGCGCTACATTTCCTCCACCCTTAAAGTTGGTATATGCGCTGGAACAAAAATAAAACAAAAATTATTTAAGCATGCTGCATAAAACGCGATCCGACTTCTGAATGAGGTTTCCTTGATTCCATTGTTTTTGAGTATGAATAGTCTCTGGTGGTGGTATGTTCTTTTGCAGTTAAGTGTTTTTCCATTGATTATTCCTTCATATTTCTTGATGCGATTGATGTGTACCAATTGAGTGTCTGATGGATTTCTAGCATTTTGAATGATGACGTTTGGAAAATAAATCTTTGTTACTTGGTATGGTCCAGTCCAGTTGTGAAAGAATTTTGAAGATTTCCCGATGGCTTGTACAGGTTTCCAAAGCATTACTGAATCACCAGTCTTCAGGCTTGGCGTGAACGTTTTATGACTTCTGTCATATGTATGCTTCTGTTTGTCTTGTGCTTTCTCAATATTCAGTTTGGCTAATTTTCATGCTTTTGTCAATTTATATTTTAGCTGTGTAATATAGTCTTCAGGATCAGGATTATATTTGCTTCTTGAAGATTGTAAGGCTGCGTCTGCTGGAAGTCTTGGGTGTCGTCCATAGAGTTGATAAAATGGCTCATATTTTGTGCTTTCATGTTTTGATGTTCTGTATGCAAAAAGAGCATATGGTAGAAATGTGTGCCAGTCGTGCTGATGTTTTGAGACATACATTGATAAAATCTCTGTCAGTGTTCTGTTCTGTTAAATCTCTCTACAAGGCCATAGGTCTGAGGATGATAAGGTGATTTGTTGATTTTTCGTGTATTGCATAATTTACATATTTCAAGCATTATTTTGGATTAAAAGTTGGCTTCACAGTCTGAGAGAAGTTCTATAGGAGCTGCATGACGACAAACGATTTGCTCTACAAACACTTTGGCAATGGTTTCAGATTTTATGTCGGGCAGTGCGAAAGCTTTGGGCCATTTTGTAAAATATTCCATAAACACAAGAATATATTTATTTCCTGCGTATGTTTGAGGCAGCAGTCCTAAGATGTCAACTTCCTATGCGGTCAAACGGTTGAGTGACTGGAAGTGAAATCATAGGTGCTTTTATGTGCTTTGCTTGAGTTTTCTTCTATGCATGAAATGCATGATTTGCAGTAATTTAGCACATCGGATGTCAATGATGGCCAATGGAAGCGTTGCTGTATCTTTGAAAGTGTTCTTTGATACCCTAGGTGGCCAGCAAATAGATCGTTGTGATATGCTTCTAGAATTTCTGGGATCATGTTTAGTGGGTGGTACTGCTATTCAGTGGTGCCACGTTTGGGTTTTCTTTGGAAACTAGATGTAATATACCATCAAGTATGACATAATGTGACGATCTAGAAATTATTTGTTCCTGATCATTTTTGTCTTCAGGCAATTCTCCATTCGACAGATAGTTATATATATTGCTCTAGATATGAATCTTCATGCTGTCTGGTTTGAAGATTATCATCCAATACAATGTTTATGCTACAAACAGGATCCCTTGAAAGTGAATCAGCCTTAGCATTTTGTGATCCTGGCCTATATCTAATTCCTAAATTGTATTCTTGCATAGTGAGTATCCAACGTGTCAGTTTCGAGGATGAGTTGGATGAAAGTTTTAGAAATTGAATTGGTGCATGATCAGTGTAAAGAATACATTTTTGACCATAGATGTAAGGTCGGAAATATTTTAGTGCCCAGATGATAGCATAGTGCTTCTTTTTCTGTCACTGAGTATCGTTTTTCCAGCTTTTGTTAAAGATTGACTTGCAAAAGCTATCACTTTTTCATTCTGTGCATCAGTTTCTTGAGCTAAGATTGCTCCAAGTCCAGTATCTGAAGCATCTGTGTATATTATTAATGCTTTCTTGAAGTCTGGAAATTCTAAAATTGGCGCAACAAGAAGTTCATTTTTCAGCTGTTTAAACGCTGTTTCTTCTACATAATTACAACTTAAACTGTTGATCTTTCTTGAAAAGTTTAAAGAGTGGTGCTGCAATATTCGCAAAGTTTTTTATGGACCTTCTATAATATGAGGCAAGGCCTAAAAAACTTTTGAGGCTCTTGATATCTGTAGGCACTGGAAATTCTTTAATCGCTTTCAGCTTTTCAGGATCAGGCTTGAGTCCATTCACTGTAATTAAATGTCCAAGGTAGGCAACTTCAGACATGCCAAATGAACATTTCTTTAGCTTAAGCTCTAAGCCAGCAGCTTTGATTCGGTTGAATACATTTTGCAAATCGAATGCATGCTGTTCTATTGTATCAGAACACACTAGTATATTATCAATATAGATGAAACAGTTGTTCCAGTTCAGTTCTTTTAAAATATGCTCCATGAGGCGTTGGAAGGTGGCAGGAGCGTTGCATAGCCCAAAGGCATGATATTGAATTCGAATAAGCCTAAGTGTGTAGTAAAAGCTGTCTTTGGCTTATCATTTTCATCCATGGCAATTTGCCAGTATCCTCTGTCTGAATCCAATGTAGAAAAGATTTTTGACTTTCCTATGTTATCAAATATGTCTGTGATGTGCGGTAAAGGATAGACATCTTTTTGAGTGATGCCATTTAGCTTCCGATAGTCAACACAAAAGCAATCAGTTCAATCTTTCTTTTTGCCTAATACAATCGGACTTGACCATGGGCTTTCAGATGGCTGTATAATATTTTGAATTAGCATATCGTTAATATGTTTTTGCATGGCAGGTCTTTGAAGAAATGGTAGTCTGTAAGGCTTCTGTGATATAGGTGGGTGATCATTAGTCAAAATCTTATGCTTTATTATGCTTGTTCTCCCTGGCTTTTCATTAATTATGGAAAATATATCAGCGTTCTTCTTGAGTAGTTCATCCAGTATCGTTTCTCTTTGTCTTGTAAATGACTTGTTTTTGATGTAATAAAATCTTTAATGTTTGGCAATTCCTTTGTTAGCCATACATTTTGTCTCTGGCTTATTAGATAACTTTAGTTGTGGCTATGGTTGAGTTCACGAAAATTGTAACTGGTGCATTGAATACATTTAAGATTGGTAGTTTATTAATGCACACTGCTTCAGGTGTCGTCATTGAAGGCATGACAATGGACGAATTTTTCAGGAGAGCTTCACTTGACTTTATATTTAGGGTAGTAACTAGGTAAATTTTGAACAGATTCTGCTGTCAAAATGAATTGTAGACTTCTTGGTGGCAGTTCCACTGTACTGTAGACAATGCATGAATCTGGCTTATTTCAGATTTATTTTCAAACATTGACTTAAATCTAGGTTGCACGTCTAGTATCGGCAGTAAGGGCATTGTCAATTGTTGACCAATTATTATTTAAGTCAAAGTGTAAAATTCCATTGCTAATTATTTTTAGTATGTCAGTTCCAATAAGAGCTGGATGTGGACAATCTTTCATTATATGGGAAAAGAATCTTTGATTTTGATCTCCAAATCCAAGTAAGAGCTCTACTTTGCCAATAGTTTGTATGCAATGCCCACTTAGTGCAATAGGTTCAGAAGTTGCCTTTAGGATATTGATATTTTTTGTGTAGCCTGATACTTGAGGAATTCTTCACTTACTAGAGATGTTGTAGCTCCAGTATCTATAAGAACTGTAGTGCTGAGATTATTCAGACGTAATAAAATGACAGGCTGAAAATGAATAGATGATGAATTTAAGTGAGCTAATTGTCTTCGTTCATTTCCTTGGGGTCTTGGGTTGCAACCACACATGGGCGTGGGGTCTGGGGGGGGGTCTGACCCCCCCCCCCAGAAACCAAAAGACCCCCCAGAAATCAAAAGACCCCCCCCCAGAAATCAATTTTTGAAAATTTTTTCGTTTTTTTCGCAATTTTTTGATGCCAATGGATAGTGCTTGATGAGAAACGTCGAAAAATGGTGTTTTTATCGCCATATCACCATTTTTAAGGCCATTTTTTGACCCTCAAAAAAATCTTGGACCCCCCAGAATTTTCTTGCTGCCCACGTATGGTTGCAACGATATCATAGGGAAGGCTTCTCTGTGACTTTCATTCAAATTTTGTCTTTGTGGCTTACAGCAATTGAAAAATCTGCTCATGCCTGATGTAGGCACATAGCACAAAGATAACTTATAAGTTATGTAGGCAATTATGATTAAAAGTTCTACTATGCCTATAGTATTCACAACAACTTGTAGAGGATCACTGACAAGCTGATGTGCAACACTTTCAGATCCGTAAACAAGACCACTTACACTATGCTCAAAGGATTTGCTTGGTGCTTCTAAAATAGAGGCAATGCCATCACCTATTCCTTTGATCGCATTTCTTAATGTTGATGGATCAAGTGATATGGAGCTTGTGTAATTGAGCAAATGATCGAATTGTTGTTGAAGTCGCATGAATTTTAGTAATGAACTCTGTATCATTCCTAAGTTTAGATTGCTATCGAAATAATAGTCATGAAAAAGTCGTGGTGAATCAAAAGTTACGCTTTCTGGATGTGATTTCCATGCTAGCTCTATTGCAATTTTGCTGACAGAAATCGGTCTTTTTGAAGTTCTGTATGTATGTAGATTATAATCATAATACACACCAGAAATGACTTTTGAGCATGATGTTTTTGGTGAGTCTTTGACTAAGTCCTTGCTTCCAGGAAGAATGAAATAAATTTCTCCCTTGTTATCTTTTGCAGGCAGAAGATGATAGCAACTATCATTAATCTTATATTCCCAGTATATATAAGTTATATTTACAACGTAGCATTCCCATATCATGTGAATTTCTCCAGCAAATCGAGCATGTATATTATCTCGATTTAATAGAAGCCCTAGCTCCAACAGAAGGATCCATTCTCAAAAGTTGCCATATAATTTTAAGTTGGTTTGATGCTATATGGCATAAATTTAGCCAAATTTCACGAAAATCATACATTTCTAACGCTTGCATCGAAGCTTGCAGATAGTTTAGTTTAAAGTTGACTGAATCGTTGTTTTCAGAATTCTTTTGATATTTGGAGCAAATGGCATAGAATTCGACTTAGTTTTAAGTGTATAACTTGAATTTTACGCATTTATACCTAGGCTTGTGCATAGTATGTATGCTGTCAAAACATAGGACAACTTCTTGATCCGTTTTTATACAACATTGAGGTAAGCATGAGTTATAAAAGCTACTTATGTACAGCTTTTTCTGACGTGATAATGCTCCTTAGTAATTTTGAAATAATAAAATAGTTACCGGAGGCTTGTACTTCATAACTACCTTACCTAATAAACTGACATGGCGCGCTCAGATTTGCACTTTTCCAGATTATCACAGAATCATCTGCCAAACATGAACCAGTTTTCGCATGACAAGCGCCTGTATCGCTTAAATTACTCATTAACTTATGTCCATCATGTGTAGCAATCTGACCTTGCTGTATTATCATACTTTCCGCTTCTGTACATATGTACGTCATGATAGCAATATTTGTACTTAACATTCAACAAATTATTAGTTGCTAATAGTCCATTATGATTAAGCAACGTATTTTCATGCCATTTTCTTTGCTCTATGGCAGCCTGGCAATCTCGCGCCGAAATCTATGAATGTTTCTGTATCTGAAACTATGCCACGCGATCCAAAAAAACCGACATTTTTACAGATTGTACGCTTTTTCATGGTGCATTTATATGCTTTACTGACTGACGGACTATTATTCGGAATATATAGATCTACAGTATCATTCTGAACTGGCAGCAATTCTGGTCGAAATGGGACGTTTTGGCGACGCCGTTTTGGCGACGCCATTTTGGCAACGGCCGTTTACGCGACGCCGTTTTGGCGATGCTGTTTTGGCGATGGCCGTTTTGGCAACGGCCATTTTGGCGCCGGCCGTTTTGGCGCCGGCTGCTTTGGCGCCGGCCGCTTTGGCAACGGCCGTTTTGGCGACGGCTGTTTTGGCGCCGAATTAAAATTTTCTCCGAAATTTCTTCAAAAAGACTGTTTTAGCATTCTACATATGCTGAAATACATAGCTGTTTCTGCTATTGAAATTGTTTGAGAGCTATCATACACATGCATATCTATAGTCTGTTTTACATAACTTGGTGCATGAAATTCTGGTTTACAACAACTTAGAATCGTGAACATAAAAGCACAAAGTTATGTGAAACAGACTATACATATTTGGTGAGCAAAAAATGCAAAAAGTAAGTAAATGTCATTAATATTTATTATCCGGTGCAAAAGCGCCGGAAAAATTTAAGGAATTATGAGGCTAACGACTGATCTACATACAAGATGGGCTTAGGGGTTTAGGGGGTATAAGTCAATGGATATTGCTTGATTGATGATATTAAGCGTCAAAAATTAGTGTTAATTCGCCTCCAGCTTTATGTACGTGCTCAAATTGACTGTAAACTGCTGGAATAATGTGAGCACAGGAGTCTGTTCCATATTTCGCACACTACGGTTTCATCATAGGTGGTAGGTACCTATTAAACATATATATACATAGGTAGTTATCACGAATGGGCGTAGATGCTCTGGACCGTAGGTGGGCGGCTCTAAAGGTCAGGAGGTGCGAAATTTTTTCGAAGTCAAATATTGGCCCTAAAAATGGTGCTATGGCGAAAAAACACCATTTTTGAACGTTTCTCGTCGAGCTCTATCGATTGGCATCAAAAAAACCCGAAAAAATCAAAAAAAAAATTAAAAAATGAAATTCTGGGAGTGTAGCTGGCTTTTTGTCTTTTTCGTTGGGTATTTTGCCTTCTGGGGAGTGCATACCCCCCACGCCCAGGTACGCTCTGGACCCCCAGAATTAAATTTTTGGCGCTTCGTATTGCAATTTTGGCGATTTTGACCCAGCGGAACACCAGAAATTTTGGTGTTGTCCATGCATGATTTTATGTATAGGTAGTTGGGTATGTACTTTACATGTAGCTGCGTATGTATGATTATCTAGCAATCTGTCAGCTACTGTTCAAGCAGTTCTTAAAACGTATGCCCAAACTTGTGGGAAACAGATTACATATACCTACCTATAGTCTGTTTCATTCGAAAGTACACACACACACACACACACACACACACACACACACACACACACACACACACACAAACATACCAAATCTTTTACTTAAACTTACTTAAACTTTATCCAAGAGTCATGAGATGAAAAGAGAAGAGAGCGTGGAGCACACCTGGGCGTGGGGTTTGGGGGGTACGCACCCCCAGAAACCAAAAAAACCCCCCAGAAATCAAAATACCCCCCCAGAATTCGATTTTTGAAATTTTTTTCGTTTTTTTCGCAATTTTTTGATGCCAATGGATAGTGCTTGATGAGAAACGTCGAAAAATGGTGTTTTTATCGCCATACCACCATTTTAACGCCATTTTTCGACCTTCAAAAAAATCTTGCACCCCCCTGCCCAGAATTTTCTTGCTGCCCACGTATGGCGCGGAGGTAATTGTGTGATTTCCAAGGAGGCATGAGGAATAGGTGTACCTATGTACGTATGCACCACAGCACTTTACATATCCATAGTTACGCAAGCGATTGGCTTGGTGTCAGTTTCAAAATCCTTTGGACCTACAATGGTCCGTTTCAAAATTCTTTTGGACTTCTTTTACAATAGTGATTCGAAAGTAGACAACAATAATCCAGCCAATCGACGTAAAGCATTTCATCCGATTTGCTATCTATGTTTGTATAGTAGGTATTACACGTTACATGATCCTTAACCTTGCCCTGGGCATTCTAATTTCTGAATCAATTCTACTTTTATGAGTATCAGCTTAAAGTTACATTTGTAGTCACTTTCAATTTTTCAAAGATCCCAAAGCTAAAATGTAACAGATTATGCAATGTGTAGTCGGTTTCATTTTGTTCGAGAGCTTTTTATAAAAGTTTGAATTGGCTTCTAAAGTGTTTTAAACTAATGAGAGAGAAAAGATTACAGTACATATATCGAGTTGTATGATGACTTTTGACATTGCTAGAGGCAAGTCTGCATCATGCTTATATATCACTTTTATAGCCTAATTTATGCGAATCTAAATTAATTTAACAAGCTCTCCAATAAATGAAACAGAACTATAGGTGCGCATGCATGCATATGAATAAATTTACATATGTACAAGTAATTACATAGGGCTGCAAAAAATTTCTGCTCTGATTCTGTAAAACTGATTCAACATCTGATTAAAATGATAACATTAGTTCTTTGAGCGTTAAAAATAAGTTATTGTACAGTTTCTCGTTAATTTCCAGCAATTTTGAAGAAAACTTTCAGTCCGGCGCCAAAACGGCCATTGCAGAAACGGCCGGCGCCAAAACAGCCGGCGCCACAATGGCCGGCGCCAAAACGGCCGGCGCCAAGACGGTGTCGCCAAAACGGCGTCGCCAAAACGTCCTAGACCGATTCTGGTAGCATGCATTTAATTATTTCTGGTACTACAAACGGTAAGCCAGCAGGCTGCTATCGACGACATGAGCAGACTAACAATGAAAATTGACACGCATTTAGAAGCATATCTGAAGATATGATTAATCATGGAAAGTGCCATTAACAGAACCACAAATATTTGCCATCTATTCATAACGTACTTAGGTACCTCATGCTGGTATTGGTGTAGTATGTCTCCACCTTTCCAAAAATGCATCCACCTAGGTTTAGCATGTCTCCACCTCACCTAAAATTATTTTTTTATGGATATTGCTTCTTACATAACTGTTTTGTAAAACATACCTGTACGGGTTTAACCATACTTCGCATAAGTGGTAACTAATTTACATTACTTAAAATCATACAGTTATGTTTTATAAAACAGTAAAACTGAACACAAAAAAAGTAATATCAGTACCTCTTAAGCTATTGCTCAATGGTAGTTTGAATCTCAAACTATTGGCAGCCTGTGCAAAGGTTTTTTTGCGGCTGTAAAAAAACAAACTCAAATTAGGATTTCTCATCTCAAATCACCGCCCACCATCGTTATATGGCCGCTCAAGATCCTAACATATACGAATTTTGTGCCTTAACAGCAACAGAAGGCTCGGCAATAGTTTTTGCTCAGCAAAATGGTTTACTTCTTTCGGCGCAGCAACTTCAGCAAGTTCAACAAGAACAGCAACAGCAACAACGCTGCTTACTTGATACACTGAGGTGTTATGGTTTAGTAAAACCAGCTACAAAGCGCATGCATGGAAAAGATTATATTGGATATCGACGCCCCAAATGCAAAAAATGGAGAGCAGCAAAAAATGCAGTTATCAACGGCGAAATTCAAGGAGTTTTCCAAGCTAATCATCGGCGATCTTTTTTTGCTTCAGTAGCCGTTGATGCAAAGTCAAACACAAAAATTTCAATCAAAGCAGCGTTGGCGATTTTATACTTGTGGGCAAAAGATGCATCTTTAGCACAAATAACGTCCATGATGAAAGGAATGGTTTCACAAAAACATTCATTCGTTGATTGGCGAAATAACATAAGAGAAGTGTGCAAACGTGCTCTGAATGATGCTTTTCAGTGATAAAAAACAAAGAAAAACAAAAAAACAGAAAAAACAACAAAAAACACAAAAAACAACAACATAAAACAAAAAGAAAAACAAAAAATTTTTATCGAGATTGCGACACACCAAGGAAGGTGGATGTCTTCCTATCCATAAAAAATTAATTTAGGTGAGGTTGGAGACATGCTACACCTAGGTGGATGCATTTTTGGAAAGTTGGAGACATACTACACCAATACCCCTCACGCTTTTCCGTATAATTTGAAAACATTGGTGCTGTGCTTGCACCAGATCTAGATTAAAGTCATTGCAGACTCGGGTAGTTAACTCATTCAAGTGTTGCATAAGAGCTGAATTTCGATTTTGCAATGTTTTTATAGTTTCTTGCTTTTCAAATTCGTTTTGATGCTCAGAAAACAGAGGCTGATTTAAAACAGGCTAACTAAAATTAGCAAAAGTTGGATTTTGCTAGTCGCCAAGGATTTGGTGGTCTGTACTGCCTAAAATTATGATTTGTGTTGTAGAAACGTTGTTGATTGTATGAGTATCTATGTGGTCGTACATGCCATGATTGTATTTGAGCGATACGCTTCCTACACACAGCTTTAACATGTCCTTTTTTATGACAGTAATGACATATTGGCTGACCGTTCTAAAACGAGGTGTTGATTGAGTATTAGCGTTTGATGAGAAAGTTGATTTTCTTTGATTACTGAGTTTGGTGTATTGTAGTTTTGATATGATGTGTTCGGTAATATGTTAGACTGAGATGGCAATCTTGGAGAGTTTAAAACACTATATGTCTGTTGTGATTGGCAATTAAGAAGAGTAAATTGAGCTTCAGCCTCTCGAGCTGCTGTTTCTGCTTCTGCAAAGCTTTGTGGATTTTTCAGAATTACAATGCGCCATAATTCAGGCAAAAGTCCAGAGAGAAAGAATTTTCGCATTAGTTTATCACATATGTACCTCGTTTTCAAGTTCCGGTAAGCTTCATTGGTAAGCTGTTGTATATCCACTGCATATTAAAGTACTTTTTCATGTGGTTGTTGTCGTCTGACATGTAATTCCACTGATTTTATATCACTTGCGTAAGCTGGTATGTATCTTTGCCGCAAGATTTCCACTATTTCGTCATATGACATTACTGATCTTTGATCAGATGGGATTCCATTAAATGTAACCTCGGCAGATTCCTGTAAGAACGTTGGTAAAATAGCCCTTTTATACACATCAGACCAATTCAAAGCCTGAGCATACCGATTAAGTCGATCTAGCCATAAATTAAAATTATCGCCTGTTCTTCCATAAAAGAAATCTTGGTCTGCCTTCAGGAGGGTAAGCTGATTGGTGGACGTTCTTTCCTTGTTGCTAATTAATCACGGATTTCCTCCAGTGCATCACTGATTTGTTGCACTGTTAGAGAACGAGTGAACATCAATTTCAAATTTGAAATCCAATCAATGTTTGTAAACAACAATCAGTATAATTTAATCAAGAAAACAACAATTTTTAATCAGAAATCGGGTAAAACACAACTAATAACCGCTTATTTCTTATTTACTGTAAGTCGCTAGCTCTCACTTTAGCTACGTAGCAAAGAAGGGTTTTTCAATAGCATTTTTGCGGCATAATTTATTCTCGTCTTCCAGCAGATCAATTAACTTACTAATAAAAATCGCGCATTCATCTCATCCTGAGTCATCACTGTAAACACAATCGACTAAGATGTTAAGAAACGCCTTGAACTCTCGCATAGCTCAGTGGTAAAACCTCTTGCTTGTAGTCTAAGCAACCCGGGTTCGATTCCAAGCGATAGCTTTTTGTTTAGCACACTTACTGTAGTATGTCCCAGCACTGATTAAATGCATAAATGAAATTTATTTGGGCGTATTAGCGCATTAAAAATGGAAGAATTCTAGCCACTCGCCCTCACTGGGCTGATCTGCCGAACTACAGTAATTCGTCTTGTTTGGCTTACTGTAGCCCTTAGAAGAATTGACTAAAAAGCTCTCGAATAAACGAAACAGACTATAAGTCCCTAAAACTTACTTATTTACGCAACCTCAGATAATACACGCCAGGTCAGTTGACCTATCCCGACCAAAAACCCCGAAAAATCTCAAGTGATACTTATTTTAACTTATTTTCGATCATCACTGCTCGATTCAGAAAAGTTTTGATTCCTAATTGCACTCTAAACATTGTATTCAACAACAACGAGCTCTAGGCTGGTCAGCCATCCTACATAAAAATCATAGGTAGCGCGATAGCGCTACCTATCATATACTTGGCCATCCTTTTTCTTATATGTTTATCACAGCGAGTGCGAAATTTGTGTCCCCCCCTCACAGCAACAACGGCATACACCTGGGAGGTGCGGTTTTTTAAATCGATGAATAATTAAAAAATTCGATGCCTGTTCTTTTTACACTCAATACCAAGTTAGCAATCAGTTGTAAAGTGTAAACCGACAAATCGAATCATTCGCTGGGGGGGCAATTTTTTTAAAAATGTTGCCCCTAGCTGTAGATTACGAATCTGACCTTAAAATTTCTTTACACTCAATGGTTGTTGCACAAAATGTAAAACGGGTTTTTACACTTTTCTTTTTCCAATTGGTTTTATAATGTAAAGGGTTACAAACTCTCGAGGAACAATTTTTTTCTCTTTTAACGCCATATTGTGTAAAATAAACGGTTTTTTACTGTTTTCATGTGCAGAATCATATCTAATTCAGTTTTACATTCTATGCAGTCTGATTGGTTTCGAAAAGTAGACAGTTATAAAATTTAGGGATGGGGTGTTTTTTTTCGAAAGAGTAATATTTTTAAATTTAGTGGCGGTTTATTGTAAAGAGTCTGGGACAAAAAAATATTTTTTTCTGCCATATTCACCACTTAGTAGACAGAACATGGTGATTTTTCTTATTTCAGAGGTTTTTGACTCGTCTTTAATAGATAATTATTTTCATTATCATAGATGCACTATTCTTAAACTTCAGTAGAATGATGAATATTTTTCAAAATAGTATAATCAAGCTGAACTCTGCTGATATGTTGAGTTGTTGCAGTGGCTGACGTATCCGTTCTCGCATGTGGGTTTAAAAAAAGAATAATGGGTTCGAATCTTCTGAAAAACTGACCTTTTTCATTTTTTAAATTCTTTTGGCTAAACCATGCACTTCATTTGACTTATTCATCTATTTAGGATCTGCAGATGGCATTTTTTTGTTTTTTTAATTTTGCCTCAGTTCTCGTATGGGAGTGTAAAGAGTGCAAAAATCCGGGGGGTTTTTAAAAGACATATTTTGGTCGGGTTTTCGACTTGTTTATGTCTGCCAACAACTCCAGTAATGATTTAAAAAAATTTTTTCTGGCAGAAATGTACTACGGATCAAGGGCTATCTTGTGCTTACCAGCAAAAATTTTTACAATTGATACGCAGTTAGTACCAGAGGTTTAAACTTTACACTCTAGTGGATGAATAAGAAAACAGATTTTGTCCAAGATTTCTCAGCTTACTTTTTAGGTTATGAGTTGGGATGAAGTTTATAAAATAGAAATAAAGTAACTTCTAAGGCTACACGTCAAAGCAAGCAGCGTTCAAGAAAACGTAATATTGAGTTGTTTATGGGGTGTACACTTCGAAATCTGAGGTGTAAAATGGGCGAAGAAACAGGTTTTTTTCATATTTTGTAGTAAAGCATATCAAATATTTTGCAGAACATAGGTTTGGCACATACAAACGTACTACGATCAAAGAACCACAAATTAGCCCGAACCGAATTTATTTACACTCAATGGGGCGTTAGGTTCAGACTTTTAAAGTTTACAATGTGGTGGACAGTGGAAAATACGTGTCTGTCCATTTTTTGTTCGCCACTTTCTCTGTTTAGAAGTCGGGCGAGGTCAAATAGGATAAAAATAAAGTACTTTCTAAGGGGTACGCGTCATAGAGAATTGCTTTTGTTTACATCAATATTTAGCTTTTTCGGGAGGTGTAAAGTCAAGCAAATAGGGGAGTTAAACGTTAAGGGTGTTTTTGTCGTGTTTTCTTTTCAGCCAACTTCTGGATTATGAGTCTGGACATAATCTCAAGTCTAAAAAAGAAGCAGAAACAAAATGTGATACGCCAGTTTGTTTGTACAAAACAGTGGTGTAAAGTTTTTTACATGTGATATTTAATTGTCCTCGGTCCATTGTGGAGACTTACTTTTTTCATAAACGTTGATCGTTATATCAGAGTAATATCTGAATTACGAATCCGACTGAAATTTTCTTTACACTCTGTGGTTGTGTTAAGTTTACAATGCATATTAACTTTAGTTCTAGAGCCTTGCAGAAGCTTAATTTTTTCTATAGTCTAAAAAAGTACCATGAGTCAAATGTGAGACGCCACTTGAGTGCGTTTGCTCACACTCAACAGAAGTGTAAAGTAGTTTACAACTGATGTTTATTTGTTCTCGTATTATTGTGAAGACTCAATTTTTTTATAAATGTTAATCGAAATATCAGAGTAATATTAGAGTTGCGAATCCGACTAAAATCATCTTTACAATCTGTGGTCGTGTAAAGTTTACACTGCATATTAAGTTCAGTCCTAGAGCCTTGCGGAAGAATAATTTTTTCAAAATGTTCTACGTAAAAACAGAATAGGGAATCTGACTGTTAGTTTTCTCTACACCTAATAGTTGTGTAACGTTTGCACTATTCATTTGTTGTTAATATGTAGTTTACACTACTAATTTATTTTATTTCCAAACCTGAGCGTTAGTGTTCCTTACACTTGATATTTGCGTGAAGTTTTGCTGAAAAACTTTGATCTGTTTAAATAATGTTAGGTTGTCTTGTTTAAAAAGGATAATGCTGATGTTAAGAACAATATTGTTTTCCGCGTTCTTGGGCTGTTGTCATTATTGTGGCATGCTACTGTATGTGTTTACTGACTGATGTACTCGAATCATGCTAATTAAAAGTAGGGTACAAGCACAGAAAAATGCTTCGATAGAACAAAAAAGATGAATATATGTACTTGGAATTATGGATTCTCAAAGATGTAAAAGGAGGGGACTAGAAAAAAGCTACTTAAAGTCGCAATATCTGATAAAAATCATACTTCCTCTGAGCAACGCAAAAATCGAAGTATATTCTGCGGCCTCTAAAAAATGTCTTTTTTAAAATAATTTTCAAAGTTTCAGAAAATAATGTATGAACGAAATCTATAATGTTTACTTTTTAAATTGCTGGCAAGTAGCAACGCTGACTAGCTTCGTATCCTGGTTGATAGAAAACTAAGTGTTATTGTATTTAAATTTGTTTTATTCTGTTATGAGCATTATAGCAAGCAAAGCGGGAACCGATTGATTAGTGCACACAATCGTTACAGGCGCGCTAGTGTACCTACATTTAGTCTGTTTCAAGTCATTTATGTACGCGTTTCCTACTGTTTTAAACCATCCATTCAATTGGCTTAGAAAGACTGTTAGTTTACTCACCATCATTTCCCATAGCTATTGCATAGCTAACGTGCTGCTTTTTTATTCATTGTTATGGTTAAATATTTACTTTAATCTGTTGGCCGCAAGATATACTTCGATTTTGGGCGTGGCTTAGAGAAAGTGTGATTTTTAGCTGATTTTGCTACTTTAGGTAGATTTTTCCTAGTACCCTCCTTTAACATCCTCAATAATCCAGGATCCCAAGTATATTCATCTTTTTTGTTCCATCGGAGCATTTTTCGTTGCTGGTCAAGTAATGTTTTTAATGATTTTAGAAACGAAAGTGGGTAATTTAATTTTCGATAAAAATTAATACTCAAAATATTCACCTTAAATTTTTGACTCTCAATTTGAGGATTCGTTGCGCACCATTTAGCTACCCGCGATGTTTTTTACCTCTAGGCAACTTTGCCGAACTTAATAAGACGAAAAGAAAAGCAAAACTATGTATAAACGCTTAAGCGCCAGTTAGTTATAACCAAAACTCAAAGACAGCGCGAGCAAAAACAGCATAATAGACTTGAATGTTCGAGAACAAAAATACACCGAGTGAACACTGATATAAGCATGTACAGTTAAAAGTATTTAAACAAATTAAGAGGTATGTTAATCGGATAAACTAGCCATCGGGAAGTACAAAAAACAGGCATGATTAAGATAATATTGATTTTTTGATCTCAAAGTTTGGCGGTCACGTAATCTATGTTGTATATGATTATCGTAACCCTCAACTTACTGTTGTCGAAAATTCTTAGAATTTATGCACGAAATTTTATGTGAAATAGATTATAGGTACATATTCATGCCGTTCCCCCCGTGATCTGTGGTTATTGTACGAACTAACTTGACGAATTTTCAAAGCCAACATTCGGCCAATTATTTAAAAACAAAGTGATCTTTTTTCACAGTTCTCGGGAATCTTTTTGATGCCCTCCTTGGGCAGAAATGAATGCTTTGGCGTGGGGGTGGGGGAGTTCGAGAGATATGCACCCCTTCAGAAGGCCGAATATCCCCCCTCATTCCATAAAACAAAATACTCCCAGAATGAAATTTTTGAAATTATTTCCTGTTTTTTTGCAATTTTTTGATGCCAATGGACATAGTGGTCTATGAGAAACGTTTAAAAATTGTGTTTTTTTCGCCATACCACCACTTTTAAGACCATTTTTTGACCTTTAAAAATTTTTTCACCCCCCCTCCCTTAGAATTTCGGTGCTGCCCACCTATGGTAAGCACTCGTAGTTTTATTAATAAGCAAGCTTCAATGTGTATTTTGCTGAAAATAGCTTCAATTGATTCAAACTTAGTTTCACAGTATATGCATATTCTGCCACATGGATGCCGTTTTGGTGTGTATCTTCAGCTTCCTTAGCATTTTACACTTATTAAAACAACTAAAAGGGCATCGTTATTCATAGCTATAATGGACTGAATTCACATGTTACTTAAGCCGAGCAGGCCATTGAAAACTATTGTCACACTTGCTACATTTGTGTACTTTTGATGCTTAGACATGCTCAGACTTGTTCCAGCACTGCCTGCCTTATAAATATGACTTCCTGGTCCTTGCTCAGACACATACGCAAACTTAAGCACAAAAGGAGTGTGTGTATATATAGGTTTGACTTCCCGGTCCTTCAACTTCCCGGTCCTTTGACTTCCCGGTCTTTTGACTTCCTGGTCCTTGCTTGAGCTGCAGAAAAGTGGTATCTGTGTGTACAAAAGATAGGCCGACTTTTTCACATGTTATAACATAGTGGTGCCTGCGGAATGCGCGCGGGGTTCTCTATACTACTAATGGAGTTTTGACACCCTCAATGTGGTGAATGACCCACACCAGGGTATGTTTTTTAGGCGTTTTTAGCTCATTTTTGGCTCAAAAATCTCAACTTCAGCGCTTAGCGCCATACGCACATTTCATGACAATATTTTGTTCAATTTACACAATTCTTTCAAGTTTTTTAGATTTATTTTACGTTTTTATGTTCTAGAACGAGCGAGCATTGATTGAAATGTCAAAAAAACACTGTTTTTGGTGTGTAGCCATCGTTTCTAGCCCCAAAAAGGCTCTTTTTTAAAAAAGTTTTGGGCCTAACCCTCAAAGAATTTCCGTGCTGTACAATTTCTTCACATAATATAAAAATATGAAAACTTAAAGAATGTTTCAAAAATTTGAGTACATTTAACAAAATATAGACAAAAAACGACGCAAAAAAATTGACTCAGGTAAGCTAAATAATCGCTAAAAACGCCAAAACCGCCACTTTTTCACGATTTTTAAGAATAGTAAAAATTCTGGAGGTGGAAACATTCCTAGGGCGGATTCATTTCCATATAGAAACTAACTCCAATTCACAAAACATGGGAAATCGGCTATTTTCCGAGTTTTGGTTCATTTAATCCATAGTTTTTTTAAGTTCTTGGACCTATAATTTTTACAGTCTGCTTCACACAACTTCAGTCATAAATATTAAAACTATCTCCGATGCTGACAGACTGCGATTTTGTCATTGATCTGATACATAATTATCAT
>JAVLUZ010000273.1:1793668-1924193 GCA_036768485.1 Mermis nigrescens | reverse complement strand
AAGCACTAGCAAGACCCCTCCAGGGTTTCACTCTTCTGGCCTGTCACATGGCGTTTTTTATATGACATGTGCAGATCAGTTCACTCTGGATTGGCTGAAGAATACCTTAGCTAATCTCGATCCACCTTGGGAAGGAGCTGATCTGCGCATTTGCAGCAAATCAGAACTTCCCAAGTTGACCAAGTTCACAGTGTTTTTCCCTGGCTTAGCTGACAGGGACTCTGTGTTTTCCAGACTGCAGAACCAGAACCCTGGTTTGTGCACTGGCCTTTGGAGAATCTACAAACGGGAGGAAAAAGAAGGTCAAACCTTCTTTGTCCTGGGAGTGGACCATCCATCGGTCCAGGTGCTAAGCAGCTGGACTTCAGGCTCTATTTCAAACTTGGGCGTGTCACTTTGATGACACATACCAAGTTGGAATAAGCTCATAATTTGTACATAGATTAGGATGGTTGGTACTAGTACTCTCCCATCCCAATCAGTACTGGAATTATTCCAGATCAACTTGCAGCATAGCCAAGGTGCGACTGGTGTACTTAGTCGCTGCCTAGCAAAACTGCAGACAAAACTAGCGTTGATCCAGGAGCCTTGGATCTATAAGAACAAGGTATGTGGATTAAATGATAAACTATATACTGTGTTAGTAGGGACTGTGGTACAAGGACCAAGGGCTTGCGTGCTTGTCTCACGGAAACTTAACCCAGTGCTCCTCCAACAATTCAGCAACCGTGACATGGTGTCCGTTGAGTTAAGTTATAAAAGTGCAGGGCACTGGCGTAACATCATTGTTACATCAGCATACCTGCCTTTTGACTCTCCTCATTTACCTCCAGGTAGAACTTTTTCTCTTCTGGTTGACTACTGCAGTAAAAAGCAGATACCACTAATTATTGGGTGTGACGCCAATGCTCACCACAACTTGTGGGGCAGCAGCGATACCAATAAACGTGGGACTGCACTTGCTGAATATTTAGCCTCAACCAATTTAATTTTATTAAATAGGGGAAGCGAACCTACATTTGTTGTGGCAAAGAGACAGGAGGTTATTGATCTAACCTTATGTTCTCTCGACCTCACTAATGATATTAGAAACTGGCATGTCTCACAAGAGGAGTCTCTATCTGACCACAGACAGATACGCTTCTCTTTACATGCTGATTCCTTTTCTTCTAGGTTGTACAGGAATCCAAGGTCCACTAATTGGGCTCTTTTTAAGCAGCACCTTAGTAGTCGCTTGGGTTCTTGGGCTCCTAGTTGCTCAACAAAAGAGGACGTAGAGGGTGCTGTTGACTTTGTACAGCAAGCACTTACATCCTCATATGAGAACTCCTGCACATTACAGAGGGAAAAGAGCAAACCTATTCCCTGGTGGAATAGGGAGCTCCAAGACCTCCGTAAGAAAAGTAGGAGAGCTTGGAATCAAGCGAAATTATCTCAATCAATTTCCGATTGGGCTGATTACCGCAAGGTTCGACAGGAGTATAAGCATCTTATACGCATTAGAAAGCAATTGTGCTGGCAGGACTACTGCTCCAACATTGGAAAAATGTCGGATGCTGCTAGGCTTCGCCGCATTTTATGTAAACCTCAAGTAGGTGAAGTTGGCTCATTAAAACTACCTTCGGGTCAGTATACACTCAACCGAAGGGAAACCCTGCTTCACCTTCTTGACACTCACTTTCCTGGCAGCTTTGCAGTTGGAAATGAGGCATATCCGGACACATTGGGCCCAACCAGTTTTTCTGGCTTTGGTGACCAAGTTCTGGCCTGCAGGGTGATAACACCTGATAAGGTTCGCTGGGCTGTAAAGTCCTTCGAACCCTACAAGACTCCAGGGGTTGATGGCATTTTTCCAGCTCTTTTGCAGGAAGGACTGGACATGCTGGTGAGACCCCTAGTGAATATTTATCGAAGATGCCTAGCACTTGGCTATGTTCCAATAGCCTGGCGGCAAGTAAAGGTCATCTTTATCCCTAAGCCAGGGCGTAGTTCCTATGACCTGGCAAAATCCTTCAGACCAATTAGTCTTTCCTCCTTCTTACTGAAGTGTATGGAAAGATTAATTGATCGCTTTATAAGAGATGGTCCCTTGCTGGAACATCCTTTACATGTTACACAACATGCGTATCAGTGTGGAAAGTCTGTTGATACGGCCCTTCATGAACTAGTTTCTAGAATTGAACGGGCATTAGACAACAAACAATTCACACTGGGCGTTTTTCTGGACATTGAAGGGGCATTTGACAATACAACCTTCAATGCTATCTGCAAAGCAGCATCCAATCATGGCATACATCAGACCATTGTTAAATGGATTGATGCTATGCTAAGATTTCGCCATATCATGACTGACTCTTATGGAGACAGCATGATCTTTACTACCACAAAAGGCTGTCCACAAGGAGGTGTACTATCTCCTTTGCTGTGGTGCCTTGTGGTGGACAGACTTTGCAGAATTTGCAAATGTCTGACCTCTACAGTCAAGGATATGCTGATGATTTGGCAATCCTTGTTACTGGAAGGTTCCTTGACACCATTTCCTCACTTATGGAAAGTGGTTTAGCCAAGGTGGAACAGTGGTGTCACCATAATGGTCTATCTGTGAACCCACAGAAAACCGAAATGGTGCTATTCACTCATAAACGGAAACTTGATGGGTTTAAACCACCAATTTTCTATGGTATGCCACTACAACGTGCAAACCAGGTCAAATTTTTGGGACTTATTTTGGACCAAAAATTAAACTGGCACAATCATGTAGAGGTCAAATGTCAGAAGGCTGTTAATGCATTCTGGCAATGTCGTAGAGCTGTAGGGAAATCCTGGGGTCTATCACCACGAGTCATGCAATGGCTTTTCGTGTCTGTGATTAGACCCATGATCACCTATGCTGCACTAATCTGGTGGCTTCGTGCACACTTGTCTACTGTGAAATGTCAGCTTAATCATTTACATAGAATGGCTTGCCTCAGCCTTTGTAGTGCCATGTGCACCACACCGACTGCAGCCATGGAAGTCTTGCTGGACCTGCCTCCCCTGCATATCTTTGTGGAGGGTTGTGCAAGGGCAGCGGCATATTGACTAAACATAGCTGGCAGTTGGAATGCAAAAGGCAAGGTTGTAGGTCACAATGCTGTTTGGGCTAAGGCCATTAGGCCAGTGCTCAAAATGCCAAGTGACTTCGTTGTACCAAAATTTATTTTTGGTAGACTTTATACCATTCAGTTTCCCACTAGGGATGACTGGGAAAAATCTAGAGTGGATATTCTCTCGCCTCCTGGAATTGTCTGCTACACTGATGGATCACGCTTTGTGAATACCTCAGGCGCGGGCATCTATTTCCAGAACTTAAAACAGATGCGGTATTTTACCTTAGGCAGTATGTGTACTGTCTTTCAGGCAGAAATACTTGCTATTTTGCAATGCTGCCGTAGCAGAGAATTGATGGCCCTCAGAAATGAGAACATCTTTATTTGCTCTGACAGTCAATCTGCTCTGAAGTCACTTCTATCTCCAAAAGTGTCTTCAAAGTTAGTTCTCGAGTGTGTTCTTGCTTTGCAAGAACTCTCGCAGTATAACAATGTCAAATTATTATGGGTCCCAGGTCATTGCGGCATTGAGGGCAATGAATTTGCGGATCATGCTGCAAAAATGGGATCAGCACGTAAACATGTTGGCCCAGAACCGGTAGTTGCTGTCTCCAGAGCTGTTGCTAAGGCTGACATCAACAGCTGGGTCAGGGAAAAACATGTTCAATATTGGAGTGAGCAAAAGACTTGTCGTCAGGCCAGATCCTTTATGGAGAGGCCATGCAAAAAAATAGCCAGCTCCTTGATCAGCTTAGGTCGTAAGCTGCTTAAGACAGTAATAGGTCTCTTAACTGGACACTGTCCCTCAACAGACACCTATGTACTATTGGGGTTTCTGACAACCCCAAATGCGCTAAATGTCTGCTCACAGAAGAGGATTCTATCCACTTCCTTTGTCACTGCCCTGGGTTTGATAAGTTGAGAGCTAGGTTCTTCCATGCTCCACATATTGAACCCTCGGCAGTTTTACAGGAGCCTGTTGCTCAACTTTTGGGGTTTATTAAAGCCTCAAAACGTTTGTGCGACTAGCTCTCAAAAGTTTCCGTGGGGTACACAATGGGCTTCTTAGCCTGCGTGAAGGGCTTTCGCCCACCCCTTTATCACTATCACAATTATTAAAATGATGCGAATCAACTTCAAGATAAGGATCAGATTTAATTAACTCTTTGCGAAGCTAGAGATAATAAGCTTTAACCGATTCGTTAGGCTGCTGTTTATGATTCAGAAAACGATTAAAGAGCGCACCGGTGTCCATTGGACAAAATTCGGTTATTAGCGCGTGTTTCATTTTTGAATAGGATTGTTGTATATCAGCAGGTAATGAACGGTATAAACGCATAGCATAGGGATCAAGAAATCCAGTTGCGAATTTTAAACGATCAGCTTTGTCAATATCATAGATATCGGCAAGTGACACAAATTCTGCAAAATATGCTTTTATATCCGTTTTATCTCCATCAAAAAATTTTTTGTTAGCAATTGCAATTTGCATTTGTGTCATAAATGGTCCGCGATTCAAGGAATCAGCGTGATGCGATCCACCATGCGAGCTTTCAGATGAAGAATCTGAAGTATAGCGATGACGACGTCTACGCAATCTACTTTTGCGACGTGAGCGACGGCTGCGCGGGCGATCATAACTATTAGATAAACTTTCATCAGAAAATTTGACATGTTTTCTCCTACTAGATGATTCAGGTAGGGGCGCAGATTCATTTTGTAAATTTGCAGATTTGTTATTAATGCCAGATAGATTTATCTCAACAGGTTGCATTTCGATATTGGAAGAATGCAAAATAGGATTATTAGGTGGTATTTCCACATTTATGGGATTAGGTACGAAATTATTTGGAAGAATTTCTCCTTGTGGTGGAAAGTATTGCAGCGGTGGTGGATTTAACTGCTGCTGCGAGTTCACAATCAAAGAATTAGGTATGAAGGAAGGCGCATTACGATTTAAGGACAGCGAAGGCCGAGATCGCGACGTCTGCGAAATTGGTACCGACGGCTGCAAAATTGTAGGTATGTTATCCGAAAAACCCGAGTTTTGCACTGGTTGCAAACCCGCATTTAAAGGATTCTGTGACAAATTAGATATCTCAGGCGCCCGATTCGTACAATTTTGAGCAACATTTTCAGGAACAATTTCCGGAGGTGAGCGTGAATTTGACGCGCTATTGCCAGTGGACAACAGTGAAGATGCACGATGCGTACTTTGTGCACAATTCGCACTTTGCGCATTAAATTCAGAAAAATTTGCACTATCGATTGAGTGGTTAACGCGCTCAGATGAATTATTCTCTATGCGATTCAAAACTGGTTGGGGTTTAAGCATAGTGCTTAGCTCCAGACGCAGTTTACGCATTTCATCCGCATTTTCTTTTTTATCTTGATCAACCCGCGTAGAAAGGTCCGAAAATTGCAAATGAATAGCTTGTAGCGCTTTTAAAATAAGATTATTAGTCACATTAGCATTAGCACGCTCTTTGTTGGCATTTATGCAATGACTATGATTACTTTCTACATCAGAATTGGGATTTTCGCACTCCGAACTGGTTTCAGGATTATCTGCCGTATTAAGAGTAGTCGTATTATCAATCATTGTATGATTCGATGAATTATCAATATTAGGGTCCGAACTAGTTATCGAAGTTTGATTAATGCGTGATCACACGGTAGTCAATAACAGTTCATCTTCCGACTGTGTATTGCTCGCGGCATTTAGTGACACGGGTAATTTATCATTATTCGCCTTACTGGATACGTCTTTCGTATTTGTGTCATTACTCGCGCTATTAGAGTCAACAGGCGCGGTGGGTAATTGGCGAGATGACGTAGGTGGCGTGGGAGGTTTTTTCAATTTAGCGGGTGGTGTCCGCAAAACCTTTTTTCCTGCCATTTTTAGGTATCAAAAACGTCAAAAATTATGACCTTGGGTAAAAATAAATTTCAGTACGTCGAAATTTTGCCCAAAATAAATGTTTTGAATTAGGCCTTTGTCGATCCGAAAAACAGGTTTTTTCACATGAATAGTATTTGCTTACGTGAAGTAAGATATACCTGATGTAAAATGATCGAAGACAGGTAGGACTAAGCCTAAAGCGCAAGAAAATGTACGTGGTAAGAAAAACAGGTAGGTAAAGACTTCACTGACGGAATTTCTTCGTCAGGAGAGAAAAATGATAAATCGTCGCCTGCGGGTCGACGTTTATAGAAAAATGCAAGCGTGAGAGCTGCCTTCGTTGATAAAGATTCGACGGAAATAGAAAAATAACGATGACTTTACCATGATACACAAAATCTTTACCACGGACGCTTACTTAAATTGCGCACTGCCACGATCGCGGTCGATACAACAACAAAGGTGAACGAAACGTTACACATATTTAGATGGCCAAAATAATGATTTTTGGATCGAAAAATAATTTTACGATGATTGATCAGTTCGGCTGTAGCTAGCAGCCTAAAAGAGGGAACATCCAGTGTAAATGCAGGGGTGTCCTATGTGTACAAAGAGCGACATAGAACACGTGTCACATTGCCTTCGAGAGTTACTTAGGTACGTAGGTACTTAAGTCTACGCTTAGCGCTGGCCCCGATTGCGCAGCCCTGGATAGCTTTCGATCTTTGGGCTCTTACAGACCTTACGGCCTCGATCCCCTCAGCCCTAATATTGCTGGCTGCTTCTTGTCGGGTGATCTCAGCAGCTACGCCCTAAGACCTAAGGCTACCTACCTAATCTCGGAATTTGCCGCGGAGGTCAGTTGACCTATCTCAAGCTCAAGTTGAATATTTAACTTATTTTCTAATCAGTGTCAGATTCGAAATGTTTTTTGGTTCCTAATATGTGTAGCACAATAGACTATGAAAACAACAACATCGAGCTCTAACCTGATCAATCATCTCTAAAGATTAGATAATATTTTTGATCAATTTTAGGTTTGAGAAATAGAATTAAGATTTCCAAATAAAAATAGCAATCATACGGAAATTACCTATCCTTCCACTCTGATGAGTTGTAATCCTCGACGTGGGCAATAACCGACCTAACCCTCGGTATAACCAAAAACCCCTGGGTAGGTTTTTCTCTATTTTATTTCCAACGAAGAATCCACGGCCTATAGCCGGACAACAAAATACGGCAAAAATAAAAACGAAAACGTACGGATTAAACACATGTACAATGGCCAACGAGATTGCCAACCACAACTCAAAAGCAACTCCAAGTACACTGGCCTCAAAGACCATTACAGTAGATTAAACAAAGATCAAATCAACGTAATACTAATACACTTTTATCTCAGATCGAATGTTATCGATTACTACAAGCGGTATGCATGAAACAATTACTATTATCATACACTTAACTCTATGCTACCGGACAAGTATCTTATTGTTTTTTATTATTGAAAATTGGGGAAAAATGGGAAGACCGAAGGCATAGCCCACAGTGCACTATCGTAGATAGCTACTAGTATTGGCTATGTGATGGCTACCGCGAACTGCTAAGGCAAGTTCGCCTATACGTGTAACTCTCGCAGTTACACAAGTAAACAGTTGCAAATATCTTGGTGAGCTGTCTTCTTCTGGTAAAACTGGCACAAATGTTGCTGTTGACTAGTCCCTTGTCATTGGCTCTTCTAGGATGAAGAAACAAGAAAAAAATATAAAATCGGCAGCTAATGCCTCGGCTTCCAAGTCTAAATGAAGTTTTGCAGCAATTCTAGGAGATGTATGCAGATGATGATTCAATCCAAAGATTACCAACTGGCTGGGCTTTAAGGCAAAAAAGATCTTGTAAAGCAGTCACAGAAAACCAGCGCCAATATTTTCATAAAAAATTTGATGATGGGATTAAGACTTAAGAAGGTGCGATCCAAGGGAGAATGCAACTGAAATGCGAAGATTGCCCCAATTCAAGCAATCTGAGTTTTTATCATGGCAGCAAATTGCAGGATTTTGGTCGCTAGAAGCACGAAAAAGAGAAGCAATTGTCCCAACTGAAACTGATGAAGATAACTGCTCAGGAGATTTTTTCCAACCAGACCCAAATCTAGATGATGAGGCAGATGACGTTGAAGACACATTGATTCATTCAGAATGTTTTGACAATTGAATTTTGACGATATGAAACATTCCTTTATGTTAGGATTTTCTACAGGTACAAATAATAAATAAATATAATCCAACATATATGTATGAATTTTTCGCATGCAATTAGGCAAATAGATAGTGCGAACCGTGGCATATTATGGTCACCAGATAGATTTTACTTCTCGTTAGAAATAGAAAATAAAATTATTTGAAACAAAAGCATGCATTTCTTCAGTTTGACCAATTAGGTTAAGTTCATACTTGTGAAATATGGCTGATAGATAAGTACGTGGAATATGCAGATGATTTTTTTGTGTACAATTAGGGACATATATGGTAGAGACTGTGGTGTAATGCGCTTAAAAAATGTGTCCTAATTCTTGGGTTACAGAGCCGAAAGAAAAATTTTTTGAAGCACCAATGTGTGACTTTTTGATTTTGACCAATGGAGCCAAGTTTACGTAGTCCACAAATGGTCAATAAATATCAAACATATGTGGATGGATTTTTGAATATAATTAGGCAAATAGATAGTGCAAATTGTGGTGTAATGTGGCCACAAGATGAATTTTATTTTCCGTATTACAGCTCAAGAGGAAAGTTATTTGTACCACACATGTATGATTTTTCGACTTTGACCACTTGAGTTCAATTACCGTTTGTCAGAAATAGTCAACAACCAGTTAAGGTATAAGCATGATCTTTTGCAAGCACTTAGGCACATAGATGGTACAAGCTGTGGTATAATGCAGTTGCACAATGTTTCACAGTTCTGGAGTTATAGATCGAAACGTTAAATTTTTTTATAGCACAAATGAATCATTTTTGAAATTTGAACACGTGAGTTAATTTCACGTTTGTCAAAAGTGGTCAATAACTATCCATCACATATCCTACATTTTTTACACAGAAACGGGTACATAGGTGGCACATATTGTGGTGAAATAAGGTTCGATTCTGTATGACCACTCTGGACTTATGGCTAAAAAAGAAAAAATGTTGCTAGAGCAAAAATTCATATTTTTGACTTTTATTTACTGCTGTATTCTGTGGGATGATCCGGTAAACAAACTTTTTATACTCTTTGTGAAGCCCATTTAATCTTCTGTAATTCAAAAATTGCATTGAAAAATGTTAATTATTATGGAAAATATCAATCAACATATGAAATTCGGCACATATTCCGATTTTTCACACTTTACACCCCTATAAGTCAGCAAAAAGTCATTTTTGTGTAAAACAGTTTTCAGATTCGGAATCAGCGTAAAAAGTTGTGTAATATATGTTAAAACCAAGAAAAATTATTTTTTGCTTATGTAAGTCACTATTACAGCAAGCTGATTCTTACAGACATTGACTCTTAAGGATGATTGATCAGTATAGAGCTCGTTGTTGTCGTTGTTTTCAAGGTTTATTGTGCTATACACATTAGGAACCAAAACATTTCTGATGGAATCGAATCTTGAAAAGAAGTTAAATAATCAACTTGAGCCTTGAGATAGGTCAACTGACCTCCGCGGCAAATTCCGAGACTAGGTAGGTAGCCTTAGGTCTTAGGGCGTAGCTGCTGAGATCACCCGACCAGAAGCAGCCAGCAATATTAGGGCTGAGGGGATCGAAGCCGTAAGGTTTGTGAGGGTCCAAGGATCGAAGCGATCCCAGGCTAAGCGATCGGGGCCAGCGCTAAGTGCAGATCTAAGTACCTACGTACCTAAAAAAGTCTCGAAGGCAAATACACCCGTCCTGTGTCGATTCTTTGTAGACATAGGGCGGCCGTGTATTTACAATAGTCGCTGTTATGTCTGAATGCATAAATTTAATGCTCAATTTCCTTTAAATATCTAAATGAAACCTTGTACTTTTCAAACCGTGTTTAGTTGCACGTGCATTTAAATAATGGAATTGCGCGCTATTGTATTAAAAACTTTGTTCTTGCTTGAATAATGCTACCAAAATCCTTGCTAACTACTTAATTTATTTTTAGAAAGACTGAATAATTAACAGACCTTAGAATTCAAAAATCTTCTTGATACAGCAGTAAGCCTTGCGTTTGACAAATAACAAATGTAAAATCGGTCTAAATATGTATCTTATGCATAACATTATTTTGGAAGCAAGGCATGTTGTTAGTATATAAGCCCGGGCCCGGTACCAAGCCCGGCAGCAAAGCCCGGGCCCGGTATTTTTTGAGCCCGGTCGATCACTGCAAATATGCCAGAAATTGTCTAGAAATTCATATGTCTTATTCGTTATTGTCTTATGATGTGTTATCTTGTTCTCATTTACTCTTTCAAATTAATTGTTTTTTTCTCCTTTCGCTCTATAATATCCATTGTTTGGCACCTCTCAGTCTTACAACAAATGTCGAAATACCGTTAAGAAGCGCTACTCAGAAATTATCAACTTTTCTAAGGTTGCCTTCGCTCTAGAAATTAAATTATAGTCTGTTTCGCGAAACTTGTGCATCGATCACAATTTTTGAAACAATGTTAGTCGATTACAAAAGCGGTTTAAACTGAAGCATCAATCAGGATATTCTGAATTGCAATAGATAAGCATATAAAGTTTTATTATGCTAATTAATATTGATGGGTTGTTTAAGACCTACTTTTGTAGCTACTTCCATGAGTGCTGAAAAATGATTTTTATGCACAAGGCTTTGTGAAATAGACTATAGTTGTAAATCAACATGTCCACCAAAATGTTTCAATTTTAGCTGAGCTGATTGCTTTAGTCACTTTACAATGACTGATTTTATTTTGCTTACTTATTAATCTTTTTTGCTTCCCTTTTCTGCTCGCGTGACGATTCGGGATTAGTGTAAACTGCGCGTAAAATTGAACTAAAGTTTGTCCTCATCGTAAACAAAGTTCCATGTAAAATTAGTCGCTAGAACTAGAAACATTCAAAATTGTATTAGAAATTTCGAAAGCCGGGCGTTTGCTGATTTCGCTTTGTTTTGCTCAAATTGCACGCACGTCGGTTTACATCATGAAAAACGGTGTTAACGTAATATTCTTCCTTCTTACTAATTTCTCAATGATCTACTCATCCAAACTAAAACCTTTCCTAATCTATTGTTAACCCGTCCGCTAGCTGTTTAGTGGTGCTATATCGAGAATTTTACTTGATCCAATCAGAATTAGACGCTCAATAATCCTTAGGGGCCAAATTTGGGGAGTAACACTTAGGCCCTTCAGACAAAAACAAAATTTTCTTCAAATTCTACAATAAGGTCGGTCGTGTTGACATTTTATAGTCAAAATTTGAATATAATTTAACCGCTGCGATTTAAGATATTTAGGAAAATGCGCAACCAAACACATTTTTCTAAGGTTTTACGTCAATTTACACCATGTTAAGTGGTTTACATTAATCGATGGCGTATTGAAAGTTGTTCTAGGGCGACAAAGCATTTGCCCCATGGAAATGATTGTCTATTTCACATATGTTTGAGTATCAAAATTTGTCGGAATTTTGACATTGAGTACGTGAAAAAATTACTCATTTACCCCCCCCCCCAAGGAAACTCGGTTTATGTGCTTCCTTCCAGAATTTTTGACCGTGTGCGTGCATGGATTTACATACATAAATAATACAGTAGTACTGTACTTACTGTGTAAACTTCGTGCGGATTTGGTTTTGCGATTGGCGTCAAAAGAAGAGCAGGGTTGCCGAGGCCGTTGGAGGCATTTTTTAGCGATTGAAGTTTTTTGTGCCTATGCTTAACCATGAAGTTTTTTGTGCCTATGCTTAACCATTGATTTATGTTTTTTGTGCAGTTTGAGGTTAAAATGGGTTTTTTGGCAAAAGCATGTGGCAACCATAGGTCAGCAGCACCAAAATTCAGGGAAGGGGTGTGCAAGATTTTCCGAAGGTCAAATGGTCTTTAGAATAGTGTACCTATGGCGAAAAAACACCATTTTTCAACGTTGCTCATCAAGCACTTAAAAACTTTGTCAAGAATTGAATTCGGGGGGGGGGTGGTATTTGGACTTTTTTGGGGATGCATACCCCCACGCCCACATGTCTTGGAACCCTGAAGAAGAGAAGGATGCAAACAAACGATTCGCCATTATGTCAGCGTTGAACATTTCGCCGTCTAACCTGCCAGCAACACCAACGCCGCCGGCTCCTGATGCCGTTCTTCTGTAGCTTGCTATGAACGCCGCTGTTGCAGCAGCCGCAGCGACGGCGGTCAGCACGTCTTCGTCCGCCGGCGGCTGTTACTGCTAAAAATAAATGACAATTTAATTTTTTTTATATTCTTCACCTACCGGGCTGATTATCCGTTATAGGTACAAACGCCAGTCGCAAGTGCCTTGTTTTTCGCATATTTCTTGAATGAACTTTTGTTTCGATTTATGTATAGTCTGTTTCATTTATGTGAGAGCTTTTTTAGTAAATGTTTTCGGAGGTTACAGTAACCCCTTCTTTCTTATTCACCGTAGGTCGTTAGATCTCACTAAAGCTGCGTAGTAAAGAAGGCTTTTTTATTTAATAACATTTTTGCGGCATAATTTATTCTCATCTTCCAGCAGATCAATAAACTTACAGATAAAATTCGCGCATATTCTAAGTTAACACTTTGAACATAATAGACTAAGATGTTAAGAAACGTCGCGAACTCCCGCATAGCTCAGTGGTAAAACCTCTGATTGTAGTCTGAGCAAACCGAGTTCGATTCCAGCCGGTGGCTTTTTGTTTAGCGCACTTACTGTAGTATGTCGCAGCACTGATTAAATGCCTAAATTAAATTTATATGGGCGGATTAGTGCATTCAAAATACTCGCCCTCACTGAACTGATCTGATGAATTACAGTAATTCGTCTTGTGTCGCTTACTGTAGCCCTTAAAAAATTGACCAAAAAAGCTCTCGAATAAATGAAACAGACTATAGGTATGTACATATGTATGTATGTACACCATTAAGACAAATATTGATACAACTGATCTTAACGCATTCTTAACCTCGTACCGGACAAGTACATACCTCCTAAGTTTTTATAATAAGATGGGAATGATATCGAGCCTGCAGGCATAACCCGAGCTAACTCGTCGTTAGGCGGTGTTTGGTCAAGGGGTTCCACTCGTACGCCGGTGGTTGTGGCATCGATCATAAATTGAGTCAACAAACGTTTTGATATCGCCACAGCAAAAGTTCATGAGTACTGTACAGTTCGGTGCGATAATCAGCAATCTTTCCAAAAACAGTTCGCAATGTGTAACTGCCTCAGTTGCACTCTCTAAGCCAAAATGGTTTCAAAACTGATATAAATGCTAGAAAATCCAAAAAAACTGCGTATAATTTAATTGATGTTTATTTCCAAGCACTTTTTTACGGAGACGGTCTGGTCTTTACCATTGGTGGGCAGCACCAAAATTCTGGGGGGAGGGGTGAAAAATTTTCAAAGGTCAAAAATGGTCTTAAAAGTGGTCATATGGCGAAAAAACACCATTTTTTGACGTTTCTTATCGAGCACTATCCAATGGCATCAAAAAATCGCTAAAAAAGCAAAAAAAATTTCAAAATTTGAATTCTGGGTGGGGGGTATTTCAACTTCTGGGGGTGGCATACTGGCATACCCCCACGTCCATGTGTGGTCTTTACTTACCCCGGAAAAGTTTCTCCGTAGCCTTGCACGTCTGCTATAATCTTGTTTTGCACATACAAGACATGCGCTTGTCCGGCACCTACTGTGTATGTTACCTATGTACCTTAGCATAACCCGCTTTAAGCCCGGTTCAGAGGTAAAAATCGGCGATATCGCCGACATCGCCGACACTTTTTCCCGGTTCAGAAGTGCCCCGATTTTCCCGATTTTTAGTCGGCGATATCGCTGACTTCCCTGATTTTTTACGGCGATATCGCCGATTCTCACGACTTTCCCGATTTTTGTCGGCGATATCGTCAACTCTTACGATTTTCCCGATTTTTAGTTGGCGATATCGCCGACTTTCCCGATTTTTATCGGCGATATCGCCGACTTTCTTTCGATTTTTGTCGGCGATGTCGCCGACTAAAACCGTAAGAAAAGAAACCCATCCTATTTTTCTACGATATCGCCGATTTTTGGTGCATTGAAGTATGCGCTAGTATGCTGTTGTTTAAGACACGATCTACTATATATTTTTGAAAGTTTGTTTGTTTGTATGTATGTATGTATGTTCGTATGTTTGTGCCGGGTTGGCTCCGGCCCAATGAAATTTGGTGGGCTGATATTTTGGGCCGAGGTCGGTCCAATGGGGGAAGGAGCCGTAGCGATCTTGAAATTTCGACAAACGCACCCATTGGCCCTGGGCAGAGAAGGAGTAGGGTTTGGCCCCTGTGCTATAAGCCTCCACGATTTCGGGAGATGGCCGATTTTTTGCTATTTTTTTCAAAAATTAGTTTATACTGTTTGTATAGGGATACCCCGGCCAAGAGGAGCATGCCTGGCGACACTATGTACATTGTTATATGTTATAGCATTGGTGGGCACTGTGAAACATCAAAATACGGGTTCAACCAAATGATGCTATAACATAGGCAATTTTATAAGATAGGCATGGTATGAGATACTATGTGCAACAAGATAAGCAATGCTATAAGATAGGACGTGATATAAGATACTCTGTGCTACAGGATAGGAAATACTATAAGATAGGACGTGATATAAGACACCCCGTGCTACAAGATAGGCAATGCTATAAGATAGAACGTTATAAAAGATACCCCGTGCTACAAGATAGGCAATGCTATAAGATAGGAAGTGATATAAGATACCCCGAGCTGCAAGATAGGCAATATTATAAGATAGTATGGGATATAAGATACCCTGTGCTACGAGATAGGCAATGCTATAAGATAGGTTTGGTATAGATACCCTGTCTGTGCCATAACATGCAGTGATATAAGATAGGAGAAACCATCAGCTATAACATATCACGTGATATATGACACCCTTTGCTACAACAAACAAGAAATTTTTAAAACATCAAAAATATGGTTTGACCGAAAAGATTTTTCAAAACATCCTAAAACATCAAAAATATGGTTTGACGGAAAAAATTTTCCAAAACATCCCAAAACATCAAAAATATGGGTTTGATTAAAAAAATTTTCCAAAACATCCTAAAACATCAAAAATATGGTTTGACGAAAAAAATTTTCCAAAACATCCCAAAACATCAACAATATGGGTTTTATTAAAAAAATTTCCAGAACACCCCAGAACATCAAAAATATGATTATGGCTAAACAATTTTCAAAACCATTCTGTAACGTCAAAAATATGGATTTGATCAAAACAATGGTTGACAAAAGACATTTGAAAAAAATCCAAAAAATAAAATATGGTTTGTACCAACAATTTTTTTAGAAATATCCCAAAAACATCAAAAGTCTTGAAAAATAAAAAATACAAGAGACGTATTAATTCCATATTGCTATCAGGCCTAAGTTCAGCCCGGGCAACGCCGGGCAGCTCAACTAGTTTCTTATAAAATCGACCTCCTTGTACACAAGTCATGATAAGCTGAAAAAAGAGTTTCCCTGAAAATTTGATATATGGGTCAGTTATTCAAGCTAAGAATCATGGCGACATTCATTTTTCATAAAAACGAATATTCATCGAGCTACAGTGGTAAAGTTTAAAAATTTGGTTATTTTTACGAAATTTTTGTACTTTTGTATAAACTCAGTTTTCTACCGTTACACTAATGACAGAGCAGTAAAATTTGGTGTGATCATATGGCCATATGTGCTTAATGATAAAAATTTAAAATTAGAACTTTTTCGCATTTTATGCGCTTTACACAAAAATGTAAAGTCAAATTTTTCGGCCATTTTTTAACATTTGTTTTTACATTAATCGTGCTCAGTCAGTCAATCTTTGAGAAGCACTAAACATATTTACTGTGCGTACGTGCGCACATGTCCCCAACATATGTGTAAAGTTTAATAAAAATTGCGATACCCTTTCTATACGAAGTTTGATTATCAAGTGAACAGCTTTTCCCAATGTTTTCGAAAAATTCATTTTGATTTTTAAGTTTGCTTGTGTATTATTTGATACCGAGCAGCAATTTTTGATGCGAATATAGAGTCATACACGAACTTTCATAAATTCATAGAATTATAGTTTTTACGCGCTTGTTGCACTTTACACAAATGTGTAAAATCAGATTTTTGGTTAATTTTAAATTTTTTGTAACATAAATTCAGCCCATACAGTCAATTTTTAAGAGACACTAAAAATATTTATAACGATTACATCTACACATGCCCCCAACCTACGTGTAAAGTTAAATAAAATTGCAATATCCTTTCTGTGAAAAGTTGAACATCAACTGAACAGTTTTACGCAATCTATCTCAAAAAACCCATTTTGTTGTCAATTTGTTTGCCTAACATTTGAAACTGAGCAGCAGTTTTTGGTACAAATATAGAGTCATAAACAATCTGTCAGAAATTCATTGAATTTTTATTTTTTTACATTTGTTGCACTTGACACAAATACGCAAAGTCAAATGTTTAGTGAATAGTTTTTTTGTCATTAATCCTGCCCAAGCAGTTTAATGTTCAAATATTTTTGCTCGTTCATTATAAAATACAATGAAAGATATAGAATTAAGAATTTTATGCATTACTTGCACTTTACCAAAGTGTAAAGAAAAATTTTATCCCAGCCTTACATTTTATTCAAACAGCAATACCGCTTTTCGTATGAAAACTGAATTATTTTTGAGCATCCTCTACAGCTTTACCTAACGTTGAATTTATGCCCTAAAAATATTTTTAATGTTACTATAGTCTGTTTCTAAAAACATTTGCAGCGAATTTATCTAAATTGTGTGTATGGTTTGCAATGCAGTTGAAGCTCAAGCTACCAATTGTAGCTGCAAGGTTTTGGGAAACAAAGTGTATAAGCTATTCGAATTTCGATGATATCTCGATTCACTGTCAACTTGTGTAAATGAAAAAATATAAATTTTGAACAGGCTATGGACTAATTAACGTAAATTTAATTCCAAAAAACCGACTGAAAATGTCATAGATTAAAGAGCATATCACAATTTTTTAAACTTTGCACATAGATATATGTATTTTTAATGCAAAGTTTGATAAAAATATTTATAGGGTAGTGTATATAAAAATATTTATACATGTACTAAATATTTTTAGTGCAATGGGCTGAATTAATGTCAAAAAAAAGTTTAAAAAATTCACTAAAAATTTGACTTTGCACATGTGCGCACGTATGCACAGTAAATATTTTTAGTGCTTCTCAAAGATTGACTGACTGGGCACGATTAATGTAAAAACAAATGTTAAAAAATAGCCGAAAAATTTGACTTTACATTTTTGTGTAAAGCGCACAAAATGCGAAAAAATTCTAATTTTAAATTCTTCTTATTAAAGACATATGGCCCCATGATCACACCAAATTTTACTGCTCTGTCATCAGTGTAACGGTAGAAAACTGAGTTTATACAAAATTACAAGAATTTCGTAAAAATAACCAAATTTTCAAACTTTGGATTACTGTAGCTCGATGAATATTCGTTTTTATGAAAAATGAATGTCGCCATGATTCTTAACTCAAAAAACTGACCCATATATCAAATTTTCCGAGAAACTTTTTTTGTCAACTTATCATGACTTTGGTCGACCCTCTCGGAAATCGTGTCTTAGCCCTGCTAATACCATGGGTTGGGCATATCTTAATTTCCCATGGGTTAGAACTCAGTTCATACTCAAATTATGCAATAAAAGTATACAATTCTGAAAGCTCTCAGTACGCTGAGCACAAAAATATACCTTGTTTTTCATAATTGTTAGTTTTACTGCTAAAAATAAGGGATGAAAATCTTTGGAAATACAATATGGCGGCAAGTCACGTGACTAAAAATCAATAACATTGGCACCGCAGAGCCGCTGAGTGGAATATTTTATCGCGACCACTCCATCGGAGTTCTAGTATTGCATAGATGGTACCTACCTAAACGTGCGTGCATAACTACCAATCTAGCAACACTGCTTACTTATCATTTATAAAGCGCTACAGTAATTAGTTTAGGAACAAAAATATCACTACATGCGGATCAGCTCAGTCAAAAGCAAAAAATATCGAAATTCTCAAAAACTGAATGGAATTGCTTTCCTGGCGCTTGAAAAAAACAATTCTACGGCCAAAAAAATAGAATATTTTCAATTTCAGCTCATAAGACCCTAAATTAGCCAAGAAAACATGAAAAAAACTGCCGCACTAGAACGGCGTTACTACCCATAGTATTACTAGGGTTAAGCACGTAGGTAGCTCTTCATGTAGATCATCATAAAGTACACATATAGGTTTGTACCTACCATCAATCTAGGTGCCTGAATCCATAACAAATCCTACTGATTAACACATATTACGTTCTTTTAGCTGCGAGTACGGAAAAACTTATACTGCTTACTGTAGCAGCTACTACACGGCTAGAAATGCCTACTTTGAAGTTTAACCCGTGACGTTGATGTTTCATTCTTTCTCAATATTATTTAATACTTTGTGCAGTTGTGAGCAAGAGCCCGAGTAGTCGATTAATACTACACACGCGAATCAGAGTGGAAAATCCGGGAAACCGGTGCGGGTAAAATTTTGCTCACGTAACGGTGGGAGGCGGCGCCCCCGTTGCATTACTATCTTCCGTCATGAATTTTAAATAGCTGCGATACTCAACTGACTTTTCTGCACACATCTGGACACTTTTTGCTATTGCATATTTGTATGTATGTACGTACCTACACGTCCAATGAGGCCAAAATGCCAAAAATCGCATTAAACATTGAATTCCGAGGTCAATTGATTTTTAGGGGACTCTCAGATTGGGGGCCCAGAGCATTCGTGGGCAGCACGAAAATTCTGAGGGAAGTGTAAAAATTTTTAAAAGGTCAAAAAATGGTCTTAAGCATACGTGGGCAGCAAGAAAATTCTGGGGGGGGTGCAAGATTTTTTTGAAGGTCGAAAAATGGCCTTAAAAATGGTGGTATGGCGATAAAAACACCATTTTTCGACGTTTCTCATCAAGCACTATCCATTGGCATCAAAAAATTGCGAAAAAAACGAAAAAAATTTTCAAAAATTGAATTCTGGGGGGGGTATTTTGATTTCTGGGGGGGGGGTATTTTGGTTTCTGGGGGGTGCATACCCCCCCACGCCCAGAGTGTGGTCTTAAGAATGGTGGTAGGGCGAAAAAGCACCATTTTTCGATATTTCTCATCGAGCGTTATCCATTGGCATCAAAAAATCGCGAAAAATGCTTTAAAAAAATCGAAAATCGATTTCTGGGAGGTATTCTGGTTTTCATGTTGTGTATTTTGCCTTCTGGGGGTGCATACACCCGAACCCCCACGCCCACGTGTGGCTCAGAGCCTCCAGACCATAGATGCATAGCATGATCAATCTGGGTGGTCAGCCGGAACCATAAGGTCGAAATTTTTTTTGTTTTTAGGGCCAAAAACGACTGAAGAATTGCTAGAAAAGTCAAATTAGCGCCAATTGTACCACAATTCATGATTAAGAACAAAATTCAGACACTTGTGAAAAAATTGCGATTTTTATCACCTTTTGTCCTTATTTCTGCCCTATTTTTCCCAGAAAATTTCTGACTTGGCCGCAGACATGCACAGTAAAAAAATTATGGGGGGAGGGGTGGAAAGCAAAATTTTTTCTGGAGTACCTGTTTGGGCTAAAAACAAAGGGTACGCGTTAAAAATTATGTATGTACCTATTGCCGACTTTCCCGATTTTAGTCGGTGTGTGTTCTATTGTGCTGGTCATTATGTTTGTATCTATTGCCGACTTCCCGATTTCAGTCGGCGATATCGCCGACTTTACCGATTTTTGTCGGCGATATCCCCGATTCTTACGATTTTCAGTCGGCGATATCGCCGACTATCGTCGGCGATGTCGCCGACTTTCCCGATTTTTGTCGGCGATATCGACGACTTTCCCGACTGAATCGGTAAAATCGGCGATATCGCCGACAAAAATTGTCGATAT
Source organism: Mermis nigrescens (assembly GCA_036768485.1). Classification (NCBI taxonomy): domain Eukaryota; kingdom Metazoa; phylum Nematoda; class Enoplea; order Mermithida; family Mermithidae; genus Mermis; species Mermis nigrescens. Next base: position 1,903,981 of record JAVLUZ010000273.1, on the reverse strand, counting down.
CGCCGTCTTTTACTTCTGAACCAGGCTTTAGGTATATGTACATACATAGGTTATGTAGGTACGTACACATAGTTCAGCAGCAGCAAATTCTGGGGGTGCAAGATTTTTCAGAGGTCAAAAAATGGTGGTATGGCGAAAAACGCCATTTTCAACGTTTCTCATCGAGCACTGTCCGTTGGCATCAAAACTTGAATTCAAGGGGTGCATATCCCCAGGCCATGTGTGGGTACGTCCGTCAGCCGACGTCAATTAGCATCATTTTTAAAATCTATCAAAGTGGTACTACAGGCGACCTGCGTAGTCTTTCACAAAGGTTAGGTGCTTGCAAGTAATGCGTGATTGGTAGGTATGCACGCATTTCAAGGAATATTTACAAGGTATGTAGTACAATACAAGCTGTAGTTGCTGAGTTCATTGCGTCTATCATGTTTTATTTGCTGGAATATATGCAATCTTCATCTCATAATCGTAAAAAATTTGAAAATTCTAAAGATAACGATTCAAAACCCTAATTATTATTACAGGTTGCAAATGTCTCGAACATACATGATTAATTTCATTTTCAAATATCTTCAAAACCTTCGAAAACGAACAATCTAAGAACTGTCAAACAAAGACCCTAATGATTATAAGCTTTATCAAAAAGAACAAAATCGATTGAATAGGCGCAAGCGACGATAAAAATCAAAATCGAACGAATCAGATTGTTAGCATCAATTCAACCAAACATCAGTAATCTCAAAAAGTTATCGCAATATTAACATCAAACATTCTGTTCCGCAAGTTAACAGTCACCGTCTGCTTTGCAAATTTTGCTTTCAGGCATCTGTTCACATTCAGATTTCAAATGAGCTCTCTTTGCTCGCAATTTCTCGTACTGCTCTAAGGATAGCAATCGACTTAGATCATTCTTCGACGTTGGCATAATCAACGCAATATATCCATTGGTCTGAGGTTTTTCAGCGAGTAAATTTGGCCTTTCAACAAGATTCGCATTACATTCGATTAATTTTGAATTCAGGCAACCCCGAATAACGTAACTGGTTCCGTCACAACACTGTAAAGATGAAAAATTGAAATAAAGAACTTAAGTCTATTCCATTCCAAACGGTCCATTTGCGCTAAATTCTAATTACTGTATTAGTTTTGCACTGCTCGGATGGCTTCTCCAATTATGCCCTCGTAGCAGCTGGTTGCTTTACACTCATCGTATTCATGTTTAATATGCTTTGCTTAACACGTGGCGCATCTAGCAAACTGCCGCAACAACATAAAAACTAAAACGTTGTGTTACAGTAATAAGCCGTAAAGCGAAAATGTGCTGTTTGGAACAGAACAGACTATAATAGAAATGCTTGAGACTTGAGAGTGTATTACATGTATACAATTTCGCGTCATACATGCAGCACAAGAGGCATATTTGGGAATCTATACCCGTCCGAATTTAAGACAAAATTGACATCGGCTATCGAAAAATTGCTACTTTCAGTTTTTAACCAGACCCAAGCCTTCTTTCAGCATAATGCAGCAAAAACCGGAAAATTTCAGATGGAAATCTGAAAACAAAGTTTGCTACACCATTCCTGAATTTTGAACAATTACATGTGCTACATGTCAACTGCTCGCCTGGAATATTAGTGACTCTGCCCGTTTTAATACAAAGGACAAATTCTTCCTCATACAATACGAAATTATAAATTTAGATAACAATAGGAGCAAATTTTAAAAGAAACTACACAGTCGGTAGGAGTATTTAAAGGGAGTTACAAAAATGAACTAAAAAATTGCAAAAATACAAAAAAACGCACTATACATGAGTAAATAGTCTTTGACTAGATGCAAAATCTCACTCTGTGAATACTCGCTAGGAAAACTCAGCGCGGGAGCATGCGTACATAATGAAAATCAATCATCCGGAATAATAAAACGAATTATAAAAGACATCGCACGAAAGAAGAATTTCGCAAAAAGTCAAACGTCCAATACTGCAATACTAAATTCGACGACTGAAAATGGAACAAAATGTCAAATAAAGTCTGACGCAGGCAAAATTGTCAACTTAAGACATCAATTCAAGACTGACCTATCATCTCTTGTTGCGCAGAACCTTACAACGTTGTTCGCTTAAATTTAACAAAACACAAAAAGACACGACAAATAGGAGCATACATGATCTTAGAGGGGGGTGGTTGGAGGAGGTTTCCCCCTCCATGGAAAAATTTCCACCCCACGCGAATTCGCGATTTTTCGAAAGTTTCCAAAAATTTCCTGTAAATTCGTAGAGAAGGGTTTTTAAAGTGTTTTTAGCTACCTATTTGCTCAAAAGTGTCAAATTTTCGGCGTTTGGCGCTATATACGGATGTTTTGACTATATTCAGTTCAATTTGTTCGACTTTTTGATTTCTTTCGGATTTTTTTAATATTTTTATGCTCTAGAGAGATAGTGCATCGTCAGAAAAGCCGAAAAATGATGTTTTTAACGCATATACGCCATTTCTTGGGCCCAAAAAAGCACTTGAAAGTTTCACCACCCAGAATTCACAAGCTGTGCATGTCTAAATAGCAGTAGACCAAAATTGAACACATTCGATGAAACTGGGAAGTTTAGTTCATTCATCCCCAAGTATCTCTCCCCAGACTGATCAGTAAGGTACTCACACTTATTACTTTGTATACATATTGCAGACGTAAGAAATAAAGCAATCTGCGCTTGAACCTTCAAAGCCGCTACCACGTCTAAATGGCTAAAATTTTGGGGGGGGGGTCGGTCTTTTATGGAAATTAGGTCAAAAGAGCGGAACATTCCATTTTAGAAAATCTGAAGAAATAAAAATTTTTCACAGTCGTACATATAAGTACAATAAACTGATTTGCGATAAAAAATTGAGTCTTTCGAAAGGGACAAAAAAATCAGGAAGGATCAAAAACTCAAATTTTGGAGAACGATGAGGGGCCGACTTCGACGAAGACTCCAAAAGGCCCACATTATGAAGCTTTTAAGTACTATAATACGTGTTACAAGGGGAATGAGGGATCCCCAACCAAGTTGGTCGTTCCCTCCTTCTCCGAAGCCAGAAAATTTCTAATCCCCCCAAGCCAAAAAAATTTTTGACTTTATTTTTGGAAAAAGTTGCGATTTTTGGCCATTTTTAGGTGTTTTTAGCCGTTCTTGGCCTCCAAAATTCGAAGGTCATTCACCCCCTCCTTAAAATGGCCGGGTACTCCCCACCACACGTATGCGTGGAAGGGTGGTACCCATACGTGGACAGCAAAAAAATTCTGGGGGGAGTGCAATTTTTTATGCCAATGGCTAGTGCTCGATAAGAAACGTTAAAAATAATGTTTTTTCGTCATTACACCATTTTCAAGAACATTTTTTGACCTTTAAAAAATCTTGCACCCCCAGAATCTTGGTGCTGCTTACCTATGCACCCCACCCATAATTTCGAGCAATTACATGTATGAGTACTACAATAACTTTTACAAGTCATAGATTGCTCAACAGTAATAAATATCGTATATGTTCCCATCCCAGACTCACCTTAACAATACAGACCGGTGATAAAGCAGTAAGAAATTGACAACCCCGCTTAGCTTTTCCGGATATTTTATTATTTAACCGATCCGTCTTTTCCGTAACACGGAAATCAACACTTTCTATTAGCTTGTGCTCGTTTAAAATAGGGTGTCCATGAGCCAGAGTCAGTGCGCAGACGTTGTTGGAATGAAACATTAAAGAAATGTCTTCAGACGGCTTTTCGGCCACATCGCAAGCAAACAAGCGTTTGAAATATCTTTCAACTACGCTAGGATACATTGGCAATGCCACGATAGAATCGACCTCAAAACATGAAAAGATTGCTGAACGATTTATCAACTCATCAGCATTCACAATCATGAATAACGGGCTTTTTCACGGAAGAAAAAGCTAAAGGATTATCTCCTACTGGAGTTACAGACTTTCGAACAAACATCAAACATCAAAGAGCGCAGAAGTTCAAACACACAGATGCATTTTAAACATTTTGTACCACACCTTATTAATTCAGACTACTAGCAGAAGGGGCGCTTCGCTGTCCCTTTTGCTAGATCGATCTTTTTTGCAAATGGATCGCTTCCACACGTGGGCGTGGGGGGTTCGAGGTATGCAGCCCCCCATAGAAGGCCGAATAACCCCTTTTTTGTTTTTTTCCTCAATTTTTTGATGTCAAGGGATAGTGCTCGATGAGAAACATTGAAAAATGGTGTTTCTTCGCCATTACCACTATTTTTAAGACAATTTTTCGACCTTTGAAAAATCTTGCCCCCCAGATTTTGGTGCTTCCCACCTATGGTCGCTTCGCTCCCCACTTGCAAGAAGGATAGATATAAATGATGACCAACACCTATTTTAACTCAATACACTCAACGAATTGAAAATTTCAGATCAGCAGATTTCTTTAATCATTTTACAATGAATCATGTCATTTTGATCATTTTACTATAGTTTCTCACTTCATTTTCATGCTCGTGTGACAAGAAGAGGGCCTTGTAAACTGGGCAAAAACTTAAAAGTTTGCCCGCATTGTAAGCAAATGCCAAAGGTTCCATGCAAAATTAAGCGTTAGAAATAGAGATATATGTAATCGTGTAAGCATTTTTGAAAGCCGTGTGTTTGCTGCTTTCAATTGATTTACATTGTATCGCACGCACGTTGTTTACAGTGAGCCTTCATAAGTTGGTATATTTAATTTGGCATGCTGCGACCGAGCTCCCTCCTCATTGATTAGTCATGTTTTTTATAACCTTCCGTAATATATTGTTAACCCGTTTTGTAGCTATTTTAGGTAGCAGTCCAGGAATTTTGATAAGTCAGTTCGGAATCGGAGATTCAGCAAACCCTAGGAGTAAAATTTCGGGAGTAACACTCAAGCTGTTCCTCTGAAAATGGAAAAAACCCAAAATTTAATATTACGGATAGGATATTTTTGGACTACCGTATAACAAGAACCAATCCGTGAATTTCCTTTAAATTCTACATTAGGGTCAGTAAGGACATTGCCAATAATCGCGAGTTCAACTGCTACGATTCGAGATATTTAGCAAAATGCGGTTTAAAAAGCTTTTTCTTATTGTTTTCGGCTAGTTTACACTGCAGAGTTAAGTGGTTAACACCGTTGGACAGAGCACTAAAAGTTGGCATAGACTGACGTAAAAGTTTTGATTTGCGGCAAGTATCCAAGCCTCTAGAACTGTTATAACTTTTTGGAATCGCCCATCTCTTTTGATTTTCAGCTGCTCGATAAGGGCCGATTTGATCGTAAATTCGGAATCAGGGGCTCGGGTTATTCCTTAGACCACAATATGAAGAGTATTCCATTGAGCAGTGAAAACTTCTTTTCCACAGACAGACAGACAGACAGACAGACAAACTCCAAATTAATAATATTTTCTGAAATCAAAAACTTGTACGGTTTCCGCCGTACAGTCAATTATGAAAGACTTACGACGGATTAAATAAAGTAGCAAATGTCAAATTTCCAATTTATAACCCGTGGCGGACATACAGATCACTCAATAGCAGTGATCTTTTAGGCGACGGTAGTAAATAGCTCACTAGATAAATATGAAATTTCAGCAGCATATTAACGTTGGACCACGAGTCCAGATTGAAAATGAATGCGATTGTTTACCCGTTATACAGAGCAAATTTAATAATAATGATAATAATAATAATAAACGCAAGGGTAAAATGTCGAAAAGATGACGTAGTAAATATAAAATACGGAACATCATGGACACATAGGCAATTAATTAATAACAAATTATAAATTAAATTATTAATCAAATCATGAACAAATTATAAATTAACAATGAGTTATTCAATTCGAAATTGCGGCGAACTATTATGGCAGCATTGATATGCGAGATGACTAAATACCACTTTCGATGAAAAAAGAATCATCCAGCTTTCCTTGAGAAAGTTATGATCGATTCTATTTATAATCAGCGCTTATGTCTAGATCACGCGCTGATTACGTCATATGCCTTCTCATTTTAGCAAGCAGTGCGGTAGACATTTCAGCGCGTTATCATCATTTCTGCATAACCGAAGATCAACAATCACGTTTATCTACTTGGGTACCCTCAACATATGCCCCCCTTCAGAGCTATAACGGGACACATCTGGAAGGTGCGCTTTTTTAGAAACATAGATAATCAAAAAAGATTTTGCACTTTTTTGTATACACTCAATACCGAGTGTGTAATGAGCGTGTAAAGTTTTGGCATAACGTTATAACATATACAAATCTTTAACGGTTTTTTAGTCACCTAGTACACAACTCAACATACATGCCTCATACAATTTTAAAGGTATAGAATTGTAGAGAAATAAAATCTCAAATTTTTTTTTACATTTCGCATCAGTCCTTGAGGGGAGTGTAACGAGTGTAAAAATTAGCTGTTGTAAAGTCAGATTTTGGTTGCGTTTTTGCCTTCTTGATGTCTGCCAACAACTCCGGTTATGAGTTCCATGAATTTTTTCTGACAGAAATGTACTACGGCTTAAGGGCTACTTTCTGCTTACCAGCAAACTTTTGTACATTCAATACAAAATTAGATCTAGGGGTTTGAACTTTACACACAAGTGGATGGCGTAAAAAAAGGTTTTGTCTAATTAAATGTTAATTTTAACGTTAAACTTAATCTGATGCTCACCTCAACGACTTTTCCCAAAGATATTAAAAAATACCTGTCCATGTCGTCGCTTCTCCTAACGTTGGTTTGTTCAAAAAAGAGCTACTAAGCATTGATTTTACAATTTTATTACCGGGGCATACTTATAGTCTGTTTCACGTAACTTCGTGCATAAATTCTAATATTTTCATCGTCAGTAGGCCAAGGGTTACGATAATTATATATCAGATCAACGCTATAATCGCAATCCGTCAGCTTATTGTCGTATATAATTTTAAAATTTATGACCGAAGTTGTGTGAAACAGACTATAGTTGTATCACACTCCGTGATCTGTAGGTCCTTTTGTTCAGTCGCTGTTTTATCATGTATTTATGTTATACCAAATTTCGTGTATTATTTCTGGACAAAAAATATTTTCTTGTCTCGTCTTTATTTCTCTACCAACTTCTCCGGTTGATAGTCGGGACAATTTGAATAAAATAAGAACAAAGAACGTTTTAAGGGCTATACGTCGCAGCAAACCGGGTTTAAAAAAACGGGATATTTACTTATTTATAAGGGTGTAAAATTCGAAATTAGGGGTGTAAAATGGAAGAAAAAACACGTTTTTCCACTATTTGATTGGTTAATTTCTCAAATATATTGCGGAACAGAAGTTTTCCAAATATCAACGTACTAATATTAAAAGGCTACAAACTGGCCCAAACTGAAATTCTTTACACTCAATAGGGAGTTAGGTTTAGATTTTTAAAGTTTTCAATGTTGTGGATGATGGAAAATACGTTTTCGCCTGTTTTTTTTGTTCGCCACTTTCTCCGTTCAAAAGTCGTGATATGTCGAATAGGATAAAAATAAAGCGCTTTCTAAGGGGTACACTTCACAGCAAATTGCGTTTATTTACATCAATATTCAGCTTTTTCAGGTGTAAAGTCAAAACTTTAGGTATGTTAAACGCGTTTGTCTTGTTTTTTCTACCAACTTCTCCTATTATGAGTCTGGACGTGATCTCAAGTCTAAAAATATACCAGAAATCAAATGTGATACGCCAGTCTAGCGCGTTTGTTTACACTTAATAGTGGCTATAAAGTGCTTTACATCTAATATTTACTTGTATTCAGGCCATTGTGGAGACTAAATTACTTCATAAATGTTAATCGTAATAACAGAGTAATATGTGAATAACGAATCCGACTAAAATCCTCTTTACACTCTGTGGTTGCGTAAAGTTTACACTGCAAATTGACTTTAGTTCTAGAGCCTTAGGGAAGCTTTTTTTCAAAATGTTCTACGTAACGTCAGGATTTCAGAATTACGGAATTGACTGTTAGTTTTCTCTACACCCAGTAGTTGTGTACAGTTTGCGCTGTTCATTTATTGTTAATGTGTAGTTTACACAACAAATTTATTTTACTTCCAGAGCGTTGCAAAACGTGAATTTTTTCAAATCATGTTCTGTAAGGTCAAGATTACAAATTTGACTGTATGTTTTCTTTGCATCCGGTAGTTATGTAAAGTTTGCACTTAAAATTAAATTTAGTTTAATAGCGTTGCAGAAGCTTAAGTTTTTTCAAAATGTTACATGTAACGTCAGGATTTCGAGTCTGAGCATAAGCATTCTTCACACCCGATATTTGCGTAAAGTTTATGCTGAAAGGCTTTGATCTGTTTAAATAAGGTAAAGTTGTCCTGTTTAAAAGAGATAATGCTGATGTTCGTAACAATATTGTTTTCCGCGTTCTTGGACTGTTGTCATTATTGTGGCATGCTGCCATATGTGTTTACTTACGATTGAACAAAAAAGAGGAATATACTTGGGTGTGGAGTATTAAGAATGTAAATGGAGGGGACTAGAAAAAGCTACCTATGTTTATGCCTAAAGCCGCAAAATCTGTTAAAGATCAGACTTTGTCTAAGCAACGCCAAAAACAAAGTGTATTCTGCGGCCTCTGACGAAATGTAATCTCCTTCAAATAAGTTTCAATGCTTCTCATAGAAGTGTATAAATATGATCTAAAATGTACTTTTTTTAAATTACTTGCAAGCCGGTACACTGACTTGCTTCACATCGTGACTGATAGAAAACTATAAAGGTGTTTTATTTTGTTATCATGAGCATTATAGCAAGCAAACCTGGCGTCAATTGCTTAATGCAACAAATCGTTGCTGGCATGCAAGCGTACCTACGCGTAGTCTGTTTCACGTATGTAAGCTTACGCGTTTCCAACTGCTGCAAGCCAACGGTTTCTTTGATTGTCTTGAATGTATCGATGTTTGCTATTCAATTCAGCTGGCTTATAAAGTCGCTCCTACTTTACTTCATCTACCTCCCCACAGCTACTGCATAGCTAACTTGCTGCAATTCAATTGTTTTTGGTTTAACAGTTTATTTCAATCTGCAGACCACAGAATGTACTTCGATATTTTGCGTTGCTTAGAGAGCCTGATTTTTAACAGACTTTGCGACTTCAGGCATGTACAAGAGGTAGCTTTTTCTTAGTCCCATCCTTCTGCATCCTTAAGAGCAACTGCCGTTAAGATTCGCACATTCGGTCCCGATGACCTGTCGCAGAAACAAATGAAATTTTGTCCATCGGTAGGTCTTGGTACCAGATGAAAATGTGTAAAGTAAAACTTTACAAAAATGCTCCTGGGCTTTTATAGCAAGCATCAAAGTTCCGGGTTTTGAATTTTTGCGAAAAATGTCTGTTTTCGAATATTTTTAATAACTCCATCAATACTTGTTCGTTTTTCATGAAATTATAATTACTTTATAGAAAAATGGACATTCTACTTACTGATGGAAGTTATTTTGTAGTAGTCTCCATTTTAACACATGATATTCAGGCTTATATAAAAAATTTTGTTGTCCAACTTCAGTCGCATTTTTAGACCTGTAAACGGGTCGTTACAACAACGAGAATGGATTTTTTAGATAGAGAAAATCTTACTGATTTCAAAACATGTTTCAAATTTTATGCCCGGTTTACCGTTCTTTTTTTATGCTAATTTTTGAATATGTCGAGAATGCGTTGTACATAAACATTAGGTAGGTATACTTTAAGGACTGTTCGTCTCTTATTTTAGCAAAGATGGGCATCTATATTTGTGATGATTCCTTCTGTGAATAAAAACCACACGCTAATATAAATTTTTTTAGAAGATGCGCAGTCAGTGAGACCGTGTCATAAACTGATAAATAAAGTTATTAATAAAGTTGACAGACCCCAGAATAGTCTACCCTTAGTAAAATTCGGCGTTTTGACCAAAATCTTATCAGAACCTGTTAAACATGTAATGTGAAACATGTATGTCTACAAATGTTGCCTACATATTTTCATTTCTTTGAAATACTTTGGAATAACATCAAAATCCCGCTCGTTTTATTTTGATTCTTTTACTAATGCTACTTATAGAAAGTATGGAAGCAATCATAGGCAGCAAAAAACATTCTTGGGGTCCGGTCCGGCGGGGCCAAGTGAATAAGAAAGGTACCCAAAATTCGATTCTGATGAAGTCTTCCGTGAATTATCGATTTGGGGATCCAGATTCCCCACAACTATGTTTTTCTGGAAGGCATCAAGTCTTCAACTGTCATATGATGTGCGATGCTGAAAAAATAAATCAGAAATTTTTTCTAAATACCCACCCTCGCATCGTATCGTTTAGGATGGTTTAAATTGTCTATGAAGCTCATTTCTAGATAATCAATGTATGACATTTTTAACCTGTCAGATTTCTCTAGAATGTGGCTGCCCATGTTTTATACTTATATACAGACATATAATGGCTTTAAATTTAGAATAGGGGGTCCCCGGCCACTTTTTAAGGGGAGGGGTAGCTGACCTCCGATTTTTGACCAAAAACGGCCAAAAAACAGCTAAAAACGGCCAAAGAATTCGATTTTTTCCCAAAATCCGGGGACGGAGCAAAAATTTACTGGGCTCTGGGGGATGGAAGGGACAGCCAACTTTGGGTAGAAGGATTCCCTTAAACCCCCCGTTACATGACATACAGATAAGTACATACCTATATATTTAATTTTTTGTCCGTTTTGATGATATTTACTGTGGTATAATGTATGTAGATACGCGTCACTGGCTTAACTATTTTTTCATCTCTTCTAAGGATAGCCGAACTGCAACTAATGAAAACTGATTATTTAATTACGTTAACTTGATTCTGTTATCTATTATACTGCCTATTTCTTGTGTTCATCTTTATTTAGAAATGCTGGTCTTTTTTACAAAGCCTTATGCATAAATACATACATAGGTACCTTTCACATGTGGGAGTGGGGGTTGGGGTATGCATCCCCTAGAAGTTCGAATACCCCTTCCCCCAGAAACCAAAACATGTACCCCCAGAATTCAATTTTTTAAAAATTTTTTTTCGCTTTTGTCGAAATTTTTGATCCCAATGGATAGTACTCGATGAAAAACGTTGAAAAATGGTGTTCTCATCGCCATACCACCATTTTTAGGACCATTTTTTGGCCTTTGAAAAATTTTGCAACTCCCCCCAGAATTTCGGTCTGCCCACCTATGGTAGCTACCATTTTTTCATTCAATTACAGAGTTGAAGCAACAATCACAAAACAGTCATAACAATTGATAATTATGCACGTGAAGTTTTATTACGCAAAACCTTATTACAGTAGGCTGACTAGAACAGCTTTTTGTGGCTGCTCGATTAAGCACTGGAAATAAATTTCCACGCTCAGGATTTTGCGAAATACTCGTAGACGATAATAATTCGTGAAAAGTAATTTGCAATCAATACTATATGTACATGTGTAGCCTTTCTTAGTCCTGCTTGACTAAAACTAGGTCGATCCAAATCCTAGCCAGTTTTTGGTGTTGATCAAAAAATTGGCCCAGCAAAGTTTTAAAGTTGGTTTACCCAAATTTTGCGATCAGCTTAAACTAAAATACACTAAGTTGCCTACACTGAATAAAATTATTATGCAGTTCATTACTCGATCTGCACATATGAGTACGTAGGTACCAAGCCTGTTGTCCATGACACTTTGAAAAAATTAGCATTAAAAAAGAACCGTGAACCGGGCATAAAATTTGAAACATGTTTTAAAATCAGTAAGATTTTCTCTATCTAAAAAATCCATTCTCGTTGTTGTAACGACCCGTTTACAGGTCTAAAAATGCGACTGAAGTTGGACAACAAAATTTTTTAAATAAGCCTCAATATCATGTGTTGAAATGGAGACTACTACAAAATAACTTCCATCAGAAAGTAGAACGTCCATTTTTCTATAAAGTAATCGAAATTTCATGAAAAACGAACAAGTATTGACGGAGTTATTAGAAATATTCGGAAACAGACATTTTTCGCAAAAATTCAAAACCCGGAACTTTGATGCTTGCTATAAAAGCCCAGGAGCATTTTTGTAAAGTTTTACTTTAAACATTTTCATCTGATGCCAAGGCCTACCGATGGGCTAAATTTCATTTGTTTTTGCGACATGTCATCGGGACCGTCTGTGTACAAACCGTGCGAATCTTAACGGCAGTTGCTCTTAATAAACCACAATCTCAAGTATGTTCGTCTTTTTTGTTCAATCGGAGCATTTTTATTTTGCTAGTTCAAATATCTTCTCACCCCAATAATGACAAAACGCGCAAGTACATAACACTAATAAAATTGCGGGTCCTTTTGAGTTATCTCGGCATCCGGTGACTGTCAGCGCGTTGCTTCTCGTTTCGCACGCTTTTCTTCGTCAATTCGGCGTTTTTTCCAACGCCGTGTATTATGCACGGCACACTTTGATTTTCGGAATAAAAGCTGTTTTTGAAGCGTCTTTGTCGATTTCACTGAATCGTAACTTTTCAGCTACTGATTATTTCGACCGAATAATATTGGGCTCCGGCTGGTGGGATTTACGGCTCAACATCCTTACGTGTTGTCCGATAACCTTTGTTGTCTGATAATTCTCAGTGGATATATTTTAGATAATCTGATTGTAGGTCAGAATTGTGACAAAAACTTATACAAAAATGTCAGTCCAGATTTGCCGCGTCTGACGGCTTCATATTTGAAGTTCTATTCAAGAAATATAAGAGCCGTTTATCCACCATATCATGCAAAGAAAAAACTTTGCAACTCAATGCACGGGAATAATGAAAATACGTACCACATATTTAGCAGTTAAAAAGCTTAAAATTCTCACGTCTGTTTTCCGATTTCAAGTTTATCTCTATAAAAGTTCATTGCATTGGTGAAAATTTATCGTTATTGATCCTTTATTCGAGTAAGGTTCAAATTAAAGTAACTTCAGCAACAATTCTGCACATATTTAAAGCAAAGCATTTTATTCAAGTAATCAACATGTCAAGTAAATAAATAGTGGTACATCGTACACCAAAAGTAGCGAAACAATGAAATTGGAAAAAAGCAAATTAACACATGAGATATGGTTGTTAAGGAATGCAAATGATAATCGCATAAAAAGGCGCCCAGCCCACGCGTGCAGTAGTACAGGAATATCAAAGTTACTCAAAACGATTTAACGCAAACATTCTACATAAGGCAAGCGATGAAGTATTGGAGGAAAAATAATAATAAAACAATACAAATTGACTCTCAAGAGAATGATTCCAACCCAACGCTAGCTTAAGTTGAACGCAGCGAGGCGACTTCTGACAAGTAGGTAGCGAGTACTTTGGTCTAAAGCAAATAATTAATCAGGATAATATACTTATTTATTATACATAGATATAGGTATGCAGATTGAATGAAAGAATTACGAATACATAGATTTACTTTAAGTATATACCTTCAAATGATGAAAATTCGTCCAATTGAAAGTTTAAAGAGGAACTTCAGGTACGAACAAGAAAGTAAAAAGATCTGTAAAGTAAAGGGTTTATTTGCAAAAAGATTCACACTGTTTTCGCTTGACATCGTATTCAATGTGTAGGTAACATAAAGATTTCAAGACATTCGACTTTAAGGGCCAAGTTAGTCATCTCACTCTACGAAAAATATGTAGTAATCAAAACTGACTCGACTTTAATAATACTTTGACCGAAAAAATTTGTGAAAAAATTTGTCAAAATTTCGATGCTCGCGCCTAATTCTGATCACGTGAATCGAGTGTAGAGTGACACTACTCCCACATGAGACAACGTCATTATAAAACATACGCAATACACATGGGCTTAGGAGGGGGTGAGAAGGGATATCACCCCTGCCTAAGCTTTTAAAAACCAGGTACTGTCAAACGATTTTGATAAAACGAAAGGTGCTGGCTGTAAAACAATTTTGAGCTTACTGCCGAAAAGGGTCACAAATTCTACCTACTAATCAATTTTTGTATTTTTCATCGCTATAAACTCAAACATTAGCTAAATTATACTAATAAGGGTCAAGAAATCAAGTTTACAGAAGACAACGGGCTGCTCTACCATATTATATTACTCTAAAATTTACATGTTTAGAATGTACATTGACTTTAATGGACCGTTCCGGTCGTTCCTTGTATGTGGGATCCTCCACCCAAAATTGGTCGTCCCCCATCCCCCAGAGTCGGAAACTTTTGACCCTCCCCGATTTTTGAAAAAATTAGCGATTTTCGGCTGTTTTTCGGTGTTTTTTGGCCGATATTGATCAAAAATTGGAGGTCATTTACCCCCATCCCCTCGAAAGGATAGATGAAAGTCGAGCATACCTATTTTGACCGATGCTCTTTGCTTGAAATGTATGAAAGTATTGAAGGCCTCACATACCCGTATAAAAAATTTGATTATTTTATTTTGAGCAAAAATTGGGCAATAGATACCTAGCGCACTTTTCAGATTTTCAATAATCAGTAGCATCCTGGAAAGGTCACCACACCAGCATAAATGGACAGCATGGGGATTTGGGGGTGAACCAAAAATTTATTCTAAAGCGCTTCTTTATAACTTAGAACGATGGAAACCATTCTCTATCATTCTAGAGCATGAAGATATATTTAAAAAATTGAAATTGAACGAAATATAGTCAAAAACCGAAAATTCGACACTTTTAAGATGGCTAAAAACGCTTAAATAATACATTTTCTGTGATTTTTGAAACAAATCAAAAATTCTGAGGGAGTGATAAAATTTCGAGGGAGGCGAAAACCTTTTAGTAGAGGGGGTGAAACCCTAAAGGTCATGTAAGTTCCCAGAATTTCTCCACCTATACGTACGTATAGTAGATGTAGGTAATGTTTCTAGGTGTTTCTATCGCAACATTTCATCACAACTTGGTATGTAAATGTATCAAACTTTTTTGAGGTTTTCGTAAGGTTTCAAAAATCTATTGAAAATAAAAGAACAGAGATTTGACGAAGACTCACATCCATACCTCTGCGTTGGGGGGTATGCACCCCGCCCCAGAAACCGAGATATCCCCCAGAATTCAATTTATGAAATTTTTTTCTGTTTTTTCGCAATTTTTTGATGCCATTTTGATGCCAATGGATAGTGCTTGGATGAGGAACGTTGGGAAATGGTGTTTTTTCACAATACCACCATTTTTAAGGCCATTTTTTGACCTCTGAAACAATCTTGCAACCCCCTCCCCAGAACTTTGGCGACGCCCACCTATGCTCACATCTGCGATTATTTCGCATGCAATAAAAATATCCCTTGTTCACTGAATATTCCTTCCAGTGCAAGATTGAATTGTTCAACAACAATAAAAAAAGCATTATTAAACGTGAAAATTCTGACAACGAATTTAAAATTCGACTGAATTTGACATTCTAACGCAAAACTCGATCACAAAATGTTACTTGATAAAATTTGATAAATAATAATAAGAAAGCGAAGGTGGGTACATGAAGCAAAAAATAAAATCTAGTTAAAATTTAAGCGATATTATTCGATGACGAGGTGCTAAAGCGACACCTATATTTTTAATTAAATAAGGATTTTATGCAAGTTAGAGTGAAATAAATGTACAACAAATAAAAACGTAGATAGATACTCAAAACAAGCTTTTTAAACCGTTTTATTTGTTTCAAAGTAATACATACGTATGAACAGAGGGCGCAAAAAACAACAATTCAAACGAAATCAAACAGAGCAAATAATTTCATAAGCTCTAAATTGTGAAAATTTTTATTCAAACAAAAATATTTTGATGAAAATAAAAATTTACGAGAAAATTTTAATTTATGCAAAAACTTATACGAATAAATATTTATAACTTTTATTTTATTGCAAAAAAACTTGTAAAATGAAAATTTATTATAAAGATTTTTATGCATTAGCTTGCAACCATGCGTGACTAATAATGAGGCTTTCATTATGCACAGAAAGATATTGCAGTCTACCCCTTGAATATAATTCGATCGATTAATTTTCTCGTTTTGCGAATGAGCCATGTCATCGCTTGAGCCGAGTGGAACGAGCATAACATTTTTACCAGTTTTTTCTTGAAACGTCAACGTTACTGGAATGCTGCCACCTTCTCTTATCATATCGGGCTCGATGCCAAACACTAAAAAGTACTTGATTAGGATAAAAAAAGAACTTACAAAAATGAATCCACTACAAATACGGGAACGTAAAAAATATGATTGCACAGGCAACTATGAAAATTAAAAATAAATTTTCGACTTTTACGCCATTTTTTCATGACAATGGTTAAAGCTCGATGCGAAACGTCAAAAAATGCTGTTTTTTGCCCCCCCCCGCTTCACTTTTGTTCATTTTTTTACCTTTGAAAATTTTCGTACCCCCAGACCCCAAGAATTTCATCGCGCCCATATATGGTTATGATCATAGATGCACAGCATAGCCCATCTGGGGGGAGGTCAGCCGGTCTGAGTGGAAGGTCAAAATTTTATTTTTAAAGCCAAAATAACATCAAAAACTGGTATAAGTGCTAAAATAGCTCTAAAACTACCTTATGACACAGTTTCTGGTCCATTTATAGAACTTTTGAAGAAAATTTTCGATTCTCATCGATTTTGGCCTTCATTTCGCTTCATTTTCCCCACCAAATTTTCCATTTTTTCATTCCGGGAAATCTAGAACCCAAATCTCCCCCGTGCATGTCTGGTCACGATTATACATGGGCAGCGACCAAATTCTAGAGTCTGGGTGGCAGTGTTTCTTTGTATTCGACAAAGATTTTCCCATGTACAAAGACTTTTGGGGACCGTCTTTGTAATGTACAAAGATTTTTGGGAAGATAAAAAGTGCAAAGAAGGTTTGAAATTCACAATAATTTTTGGCGCTTCGAAATGAGTAATTGTGTGTTCTATGTATCTTTATATCAGAAATTGCATGTCGAAGGAAAATGTCAAATTTCCCGGTCCTTCGCGCCGTTTCGAGACGATTATTAGTGACTTTTGCCCTCAGAAATTCAAAAATTAGCTAAAATACACTACCAAAAGCCGGACAACTCTGTTTTTGCCACACTAGAATCGCTACTGTCCCATATTATAGTACCCAAAAATTTGTGTGTACAAAATGTACAAAGATTTTAGGGAACATCTTTGTACATGTACAGATGGACCTTGTACAAAAAAAACACTGCTGGGTGATATAAAGTTGGCAGAAATCAGAAAAAACACGCCAAAAACATGCAGATAGGCATATATCAAAAGGCAAACACTCTTTTTATGGCTTTGCGGCCGGCCACGTAATGGGGATGATCACAGTCGCTGACCCATGGTCTCCCATGATGATCGCATCTAACTACGCATTTATTAGGTGACCCACGCTCCTTGTGTAGATTTTGCAAATAAGTTATAACCAATTGGCTGATCTGGTTCGGCTCCTGATTTGGCACAATGCGGATGGAAAATTTACCAACGACTCTACATGGTATTACTGTTTTCTGACCAGGTTCACTGAAAGCTCCTTCGATCCCTATTTAAATATACGGATACTTTACTGAGAGATAGATGTTTTAGTTGTTCGTTCACACGACTAAGCAAGGAAAACAAATAATTTAACGCAGCATAGTGTTCAGTAATTACATCACATAAGTATACCTTCAGAACTTTCGTTAGTCACCGAGAGAGCCGTTTCTAAGATTATATAAAATATTATCAGAAAGTATTATTTCGGTGATGCGCATACATCATGTATCGAGACATAAATGTGTTCTATTTATGACGTCACGTGAATAAAAAATTTCAATCACTAGACTATGACATTCTGGAAAGAACGGAATTAAGCCACAGATTTTAAAACATCTGCTACTACACGCGTATTTAATGAAAATCGACTACGGCCTTTCTTTTTTAGTAAGAAGCATGCACGAATTTATAATATGAACGACGGCTACTTTCATAAGATACACGGACAGCCAGCAACCGGACTCTGTAGGTCCAGATAAGGCAAACAGACAAAAATCGCAAACACATGCCTGAAATTCTATTCTAAGGGTCTACGTAATCCGCAGGGGTATTGTGAATTGTCGGAGGGGAACAACTTCAGGTCCACGCGTGGTTACGTCACGAATATTCTTGACGCGATTTTTCAGCTCAATCACAACTCAAGGTTTTGTATTTGCACTTTCCCACAGCTTTCAATATTGTGAATCCATGGCAGGTATAAAATTTTGAGAGGCTTACTTCTACAGATTTTTTGGAAGCCGATGGCATTTAGCGAATTTCAGTATGATACGAGATCATTCCTATAGAACCATTTTTCAATGCACAACCGACTAAGCAACGGCGGATCCAGGATTTTCTGACAGGGGATGGAATTCCATATTTTCCCAATAGTGTCGAAAATTGTACGAAAAATCCGTTCATCAAGCTTTAAGTATCGGCGTTTTCGTCTTTCGGTATTTGCAATCCGAAAAAAGTAAGAAAATCTTGGAAGTTTTTTCGAAGAATAGGCAAAATTGATGCGAAAATCGGCACAAAGCACCTAAACATACTCGAGAAATCTTTGTAAAGAATTAAAAAATCCTTGTCCTGTACATAAACTACTCTTCTGACGTGATAATATAGTTTTAGGACGCCAAGGAAGTTAGCGAATGTCATTAGTGAGTACTGCCTGGCGCGAAGCGCCGGATAAATTAAAAAAAATTGTTAAAAAATTGCTAAAATCATCAAAAAATACACAGTATCTATTGCGCCCAAGTATTTTTCTGACGACAGGGGAGCGGCCATCCCCGCCCCCTCTATATCCGCGCCTGCGACTAGGTATGTCGTTCAGGGAAGCGGATTGCGTAAAGGCTACATTAACATTTTTTGCAGGCTTATACCTTTCGGCTTTTTCTGCCTATGTACATTACAAGTATTGTAATTAAGCTTCGGCTTAAACCATGTGGTTGATTTATATCAATTTAATATTGCTCGAAGTGGGCCTCAGATTCCTAAAACCTTCCAACAATAGTCTTGATAAGTCAAAAATTAGGACTGAAAATATAAGACCCCTATTAAATGCTCAGACGAAGGAGGAATGAGAATCATATTCGGCAAAATCAAGGATTCAGCTTTAGAATATATGCACCGATGGATAGCATACACCGTGCATGCAGAGCATGTGCTAAACACACATGCAAACTGGGGTATCCATCTACTAGGTTTATTGAAATGCATAACGCTCAGGCCGTTTCGGAAAGAAACCTATCGCTCGAATCATGAAAAAGCGTCAAATGACGTCTAAGAGTATAATTTCAACTATAAATACTTATGTTTAGAGCAGCAGAATGTTCAATTCGTTCATTCAGGCACTTTTCTTCCAATTCAGTATGTGTTTGATGTTACGGATCATTCAATCGCTTTTATTGTTATTCGTTTTAATAATGATTTTTAATCATAAATATTCATGAAGAATAAAATATGAGGAATTAAGTACCAACATTCGACATAAATTAGGTAAACAATTACACATTTACCCCTCCCCAAGAAAATTCAGTTTACTTCCTCCCAGAACTTTTGACCGTGTGCGTGTATGGTGCTGAAGTTCAATAAAATAGAAATGCCAAATACGAGCATAATCACCGTGTATGGACAGTGATGGATAGCGCCAGCGATGCATCAGTATGTCTTCTTTACTGTCGAAGAGCAAAGTTTGCACTCCTAAATCATGCTTATAATCTTCCTGGAAAACACGTAAACTTATTAGATAATCGCTATTGCATTAGGACATATTTTGCCGTACCGTATCAAAATGAACGGTTTCGTAACGCTGGCGCTCAGCTGCAGCTAATCGTGCGACATCATCATAAATATGGGGAATCAAGATATTGCCCTTGTTATCGACCAAACGATCGAGTAGATAAATTAGATCTGGCATAGCTTCGCTGCTAAAATGTTTTCAACTTTATAAAATCCATTAATCGAATAGATACGTATTGCGTAGATCGGCTTTTATTTTTTGATATCTCATAGAAAAATGTTAAGTTTTCTGTTTATAATGCTGCCTACTTTTTCTGTTTCATTTAGACTTTGGCGCTTCATAAAACATGTAATCTCTCATTATATATTATTCAGGTACAATTGTGCTATTTCACGCGTCCTTTTCGTTTCTTTCTTACTAATAGCATGCTGCACTTCTGTATGTCTTTCTTTTCCTTCGTTTTGTTTTGTTTGCATTTTGTTTGTTTTTTCTCATTTTTATTTAGTATTTGCTTTTTTATTTATCTATTTATTAATTTACTTATTCATTTTTCTCATTTTATTTCTTCTTTCTTGTTTCTTTCTCGTATTGATGACATCTTACTATTTCAACTACCAATAAATTTGGCAATCAGCTACAGCACACATTCCCATAGGGAGGGTGAGGGTGGTATTACCCCCACCTCAGGGTCAGAGACTTGAATCACTGTCGGACGATTTAAGCTATCAAACATTTTCTGCATGATTTTTGGGTACAAAAGCGGCGAAGATATTATAATTTTTTCGGCGCTTCGCGCCGACTAATACATTTCTGTTTTGTTTACCCATAAAATACCTAGAATGAACTTAAAATGATCTGAAAAGTCAAAATTTTCGATGAATTCTTATATTTTTTACTGACAAGAGTGACGAATCTAGTCGAAATGGTACAAAAAGTAGTTAAAAATGCTGTTTTTCACATTAAAGCGTGCTACATAGGATATTTTCGCCATTTTCCATATTTGACCTGCAAAAAAGACTAGACTCTAAATTTAGTGATCCTAAATTTTGAGATTTCACCCCCTGAACTTTCGACCTTGGGACATCTATGAGCTACAGGTACATAGAATTAAAAAACAATCAATGAATGATTTATTATTTCGAAAAATTAATAAATTCACTTAAGCGTAAATTCGCGGGATTACATTATGTTAGCTTGACAGAAATGCAGATTACAGCTCGTCCTCTGAAAACTTCAACTCGAAAGTCGCTTGAAAGTCTCTGATGTGCCTAGTGTTGTCTGCTACAGAAAAAATTGATCTAAACCTATGATTTAGTTGAAGCATGGTATTAAAGCTTCTAAAATAGAAAAATCAAAATACAGTTACGTACACTAATACTTGTTCGATAAGAATTTCCAGAGTCAAAAGATGGGAGCCGAATTGATCGATTAGATTCTGTATCACGGGCAATACCTTTTTCGGCCAATCTATGGGACGGGCCAAGTCAGAGGGTGTCGTTTGGACGATGCTATGTTTTGCACATTAACACCTAAAAATCCCTAATTTGTTGAACCGGAACAACAACTTTGCATTGCCGTACAACCAGCTTTTAAAATCAGAAAAACCCGGTTTTGGACCTGAACAGCTACTTTTTGGGTCTGAACAACCACATTTCAAAGCTGGAACACCACTTTTTGACAAGGACAACCACTTTTAAAAGCTGAAAACTACTTTTTGAACCAGGAAAAACATTTTTTGAAGCTGAACAAACCCTTTTCAAACTTGGACAACCACTTTCAAGACAGGACAGACACTTTTTGAATCAGGACAACCAACTTTTTACGTTGGAAAGACGGATAGAGCGAATCGTTGACCATTACCTAAGTATGCACAGGATATTGCAGACCAGAGATGTGCCGAGGCCATCTTTTCCAACGGGGCTGGGGCCTGCCCGGCCTGTACGATACATAAGTACTATACCTACTTATCAATGCATATTCATGCATCGCATTTTACCTGTATAGACGTAGCATGTCTGTATCACTAAGGTATGCGAACTACATAATGCTTCAGTGAAACAAGATAGGAAGGTGAACAAACTAGGAGAAAAGTCAAGAAAAAGAATTGAATAGATAAATTAATATCAGCTGTGGGTATCAAAACAAATGAACTATGTAAAATTTTGGCTTTCCAGCAAGCTTTAAGGTCCGTTCACACGGCGGCAACTAACGGCAACCGGCCACCGGCAACCTGGTAGCTGGTGGCCGGTTGCCGCAGGTTGCTAGCGAAAAATGACATGGCAACCAGGTTCTGGTGGCCGCTGGTTTCTAGACAAAATAACGCGGCAACCAGCACAAACCTACCGTTTTGGTTGCCGCCGGTGGATCGAGCAATGCTCGATTTTTGGTGGCAACCTGCTATTTTTAGCACACGCCTGCACTATTTTACATCGTTATCTATTTTTCTGCAGGGGTTTATTAGTAAACTGAAGAAAATCAATTATCATATATTTGATTCAACGGCGGATTTAGAGGGGGCGGGGGAGGGGCGGCCGCCCCCTGTCGTCAAAAAATATTCGGGCGCAATTAGGAATAGATGCGTACTTTCGATGATTTTAGGCAATTTTATCAAAATTGTTCAAATTTTAAATGAATTTTAAGCATAGTACTCATTAATGACATTTACTGATTCTATTGGCATTCTAAAAAACTTAAATTTACGTCAGAAGAGTAGTTTTTTACAGAACAAGGATTTTGTAGCTCCTACAATGATTTCTCAAGTTTTTTCAGCGACTTATGTTGATTTCTGCATAATTTTGCGAGTTTTTCATACGAAAACGTTGAAAATAGTTACTTTTTCGCATCAGAAATAATTCTGCCTGTCAACAGACAGCAAAAAAGTACTTAGGGCGTAATATACGAATTTTTGAATAATGTTTGACACTTCTAGGAAAATCTTGGGTTCCGCCCCCTCCTCTCAGTAAATCCTGGATCCGCCACTGATTTGATTTGTGTGCTATGCTTCGCTGTCGCCCCTACTTAGTCATGCTTTCTTTATTTCGATTATTGCCGAGTGTCGAAACGATTTTTGCACTCAAAAACAGTTCGACAAAAATTAAGAATTGCTTTCCTCATATTAGTATTGTTCCTTTGCACATGAGGCGAAATAAGCTTAACCAAAAATTCATATGTGTCGACATTCATACGTAGAATTCGGCGGTGAAGGTCAGGATCCTCCAATTTTAAGTCAGCAATAAGTTGATTAAAAACACCTTTTTTCTGCCGCTTTGCAATATAATTTTTAACCCAAATCCGTCGTGATTTTGGATCATTTTCAAATTATTCTTAATAGCCGTACAATAGCAACACAGCCTTCGCTTGGGCCATATCGTACTAAAATGGCATAGTTACCTATTTTCTGCAAGTTGCCAAGCTGAGTTGCTACCACCAGGTTAACACTCGTGTGAACGAGATTGTTGCCAGCAGCAACCGGCCACCAGCCACCAAGTTGCCGATGGCTGCTCGTTGCCACCTTATTTTGCGCTAGCAACCTGCGGCAACCGACCACCAGGTTGCCTTGCCGGTGGCCGTTAGTTGCCGCCGTGTGAACGGGCCTTTATGTTGATGCAAATGAAAAGACAAGCAGAATAGCACAATGAATAACGTTACAAATACATTGCGTGAAAAACAAGTGACAAATGTGTGTATGTAGAGTTTTT
This sequence comes from Mermis nigrescens, assembly GCA_036768485.1. Lineage (NCBI taxonomy): Eukaryota > Metazoa > Nematoda > Enoplea > Mermithida > Mermithidae > Mermis > Mermis nigrescens. The sequence continues at coordinate 1,880,527 of JAVLUZ010000273.1, read as the reverse complement.
CCACGAGGGAAACTTCTAAAGGCACTCTGTTGCTTGAAATAACTGAACTTTATGCATAAAATACCCCTCATTGGAATATAAACGGAGAACAATAGTGGCAAAAATGCTTAAGCGGACCAAAAATCATCTGCCTTGAGCAGCAAACGGGCATATTTTCGCAAAAAAGGGTTAAATAAGCTAGAATTTTCGAAAAAATCAAATAGCTTCAATCTTCAGTTTCACTCATGTGTTAGTCATTGGATTACCCGGAACAAATTAGAATAGTGGTCTAAGCTTAATTTCAACGTAATTTAACATAATTTCATTAAGTAAATAAATGCCACATCGTATAATTCGATAAAAAAAGATTAACTATGTCTTATATTCAACAATTTCTCTCATTTATCACAGGTCCCGGCATAAGGGTCAGACTCGTCTCTAGTGCGAATATGCAAACGTTTTGCTTTTTACAGACAGGATAGAAATATTGCAAGCGGTCATGTAATAACGAATTAAAAATAAAAAGCAGATTTATATTTTCTATAAAGAAAAATGAATTCAGCTTACATTACACCGCCGTGTATGCCGCTGTGCAAGTCTTGATTGGCGCACCGTACTTCTATCGAAAAATAGCAGATGCCTCTGAAAAGCAAAAAAATAGTTTAAAAATTCACGTAAGGCGCTTGAATTATAATCGTTAGTATCATCACCTTAATCCATATGTTAAGCAAGGTTTCGTTTTGCTCAACCAATAATTATCGGAAATACATGAAAAATCGATATCCTATGGAAGAAATATTGACATTTACCGTTTTCCTATGTAATAAGGTCAAACATATCCATTAATCAAAGTTTACTATGGAAGTCCGACTACAATGTCTAGAAATATCGCCGTGAAAAGTCATAAATACGCTATATAAAGCGTAAACGTCTGTTTTTTTGTCATAATTAATTCTGGAAAACTCGCGTAATTTTATGATCGAAATTAGGTTTTTTCGCCAGAGTTGCGAGACTTCGAAGTAAGTAGTCGAAAACACAAACGATTCAGTGAGATAAAAAATTTCGAAAAGTCTTCGAATATTCGCTCGCTTTTCGTTGTTCAATCGTTTATTCTTATTTTCTATCATGAATAATACATTACTGAGGTATTTCATTCGTAAAATTTATCTAAGAATACAAAAAGTTAATTTTAATTCATTCTGCAGGGTAGGCACTATGAGCCCAAAATATTGGCAGATAGTTCACGTGAAATATAGCGTAAAGATTACTTTTAAGCAATAAAAATCCTGAATAAAAATACTTTTAATATGAATTAAAATAAATTCCACCTTCAGCCATTCGTGATTTTTGGATAGCGCCTCATCTAGGCCTTCCGATCCGCTTTCTTCCATACCTTCGAAGCAGAACTGAAGAGGAACTAGATAAGATGGAGCAAACAAGCATTTAATAAAGCTTATTATTAAACGTATTTATAACGCGATCTCCAAAGTTGGTGCTAATGCTAGATTGTAAAAATCTCCACAAAAACGGTTTTATCACACAAATGGCGCAAAAACACAAAGTGTAGGGAAGTGGAATGTCAAAATTTCCAAATTACGTGCAGAAATCAGTAATTTATTATAATTATTAAGTTTCCAGTCAGGCAAGAATTACACAGATAAAAGTTAGCAACAAAGCTCAACCGTTTGGTCAGTTTAGGATTTACTTAGGGGAGCAGCGGATCTACATTATGTACAACACTCAATGTCGTATTGAGAAGTTTTAGGATAACCAAAATATAGTGCATTTTGTGACCTCTGATCTATGTTATAGTCGTAAGTTCGATTTATGAATAGAAAACGGCATCTTTAAGCTACCTAAAGATTTGAAAGTAAAGCGACGATATTTTTTGGTAGAATTATAGTTAGAATCTTGGAAAAAAGTCAAATAGAACATAAAGTACCGAGAATATGAAACTTTTTCTAGACAAATTTGCGATATTATCATACTTCCATTGAGTGTTTTTTTGTATTCGGCAAATATTTTTCCCGATGTACAAAGACTATTGGGGACCGTCTTCGTACATGTACCAAGATTTTTGGGAAGACAAAAACTGCAAAAAAAGCTTTTAAATTCGCAATAATTTTGGGCGCTTCGCGCCGAAATGAGTAATTGTGTGTTCTATATATCTTTATAATGTCAGATATTGCATTTTAGAAGGAAAAATGTAAAATTTTTCAACGCCTCGCGCCGTTTTGAGACGATTATTAGTGATTTTTGCTCTCAGAAACCCAGAAATTAGCTAAAATGCACTACCAAAGGTCGAACAACACTGTTTTTGCCACACTAAGATCGTTACTGCACCATATTATAGTACCCTGAAATTTGTGTTTACAAAATGTACAAAGACTTTTAGGGACCATTTTTGTACATGTACAAACGGACCTTGTACAAAAAAACACTGCTTTCATTGCATTATTCTAGCCGTTATAAAAATTTTTGACAGAAGATTAAGCAGCACAACCTCCCGTCCTTCAAATACGGTCTACTATAACAAGTTTGGTTTTCTCAAACGACGACTTTTCGATTATCAATAGCGTTTTTCCCGCAGCAAATTCAGTCAGTTTCTAAATAAAGTTTAGTAGATCCCAGTCTGATTTTTAATGCCTTCCCAATAATTCAATTGCGTTCGCCTAATTGTAAAATCATTCTACAAGTCAGAAACATCAGCATATCATTCTGAAATCCGAACACAGCTGAGACATCTCTTTGAAAAAATCTCATTCCTCTGTAAACTCAGAAACATTATATACATGAGCAAAAAACATTTTTATTAACATTACATACTACTAGCATCGATTCGATGCAAAAAAATGATCTCGTTTGCGACTCCACATCAAATACAATGATAAATTTGGAGCTGATGGGAAAATGTCTCCCATTTCGTCCAATACTGATAAAGAGGAAGGCTCGTTAATTATTTCAAGTCACTTTAAAAATAATTTCTTAAAGTTTGTTTGGCTATTTGCGTCAAGCGACAGAAACTATGTCACCGACAGCAGACATACAAAGAGAATTAATAGCATTGAGAAATCATAAGAATTTAATACAAAGAACAATTTTTATTATAAATATTTCCGTCGCATCGCAGTTTATTCACCAAGAATTATAACCTGCTTATTCGTATCTATTAAGCATAACATGCAGTTCATCCTGTACGTCATATAAACTGGTTTTTATAACTTGTTAATTCGTTTTTATTATGCATGAGCTGTAGTTTTATACAGAGTCACATGAAAACTGCTTTTTAATTTCTTATTAAAAATTCTAATTTAAATTCTTCCATTATTGTACAAGGTATACAATTTTTCCATTTATAAATACCTTTTCTTAGCAAATACATCCTGAATACACATTTCTCTAAGCTCAAAATCTTTTTTGCTGCATTGGTATAATTCTTGTTGCTAGTAAGATAAGATTAAAGTACGAGGATAAATGATGATCAGAAAATGAAAAATACTAATCCTCTTTTGAAAAAAAATTTTCGAAGCAAACGCAAAGGGAAGTTAGAGACGAGATGACGATTCAGTATCCCGACTATGAGACTCTTGATTCTATCCTACGATTGTAAAGCGTATACGCTTTTATTTTTGCCTACTGTGTAGTACACATAGGAACACAAAAAGGCACATTTTTTCGAAGCAACTCTATTATCCTAAAAAATGGAATCATACTATGTACAGGGTGGGTCACGTATCTATGACACATTTTATTTTGCTATAGCTAAACCAATTTTTGTTATAGAACATAAAACTTTGCCAGAATATGACGCAAACAAATGAGTTTTATTTTAAAAGTTTAACGCTGCCAAATTTAATGCTTCAGGAGTTAAACACTCCTACTTGATCACATCATTTTTTGAAACTTCAAATAACGTTCGCTATATTTGAGCTGAACTTTCCGGTGGGTTCTGACCACTACTTCATCAAAATCCTGGATAACGAAATTTTTAAGCCCTGAATCTCAAGAGGTTCTTTGTCTGCACTTTGGGTTTAATAAACCCCGAAAAGAAAAAATTGTAAGTTGAGTCAGGAAGAATGAGGAGGCTAACGCAGGCAGTGTTAAATCGCTGTTCACGCCTTAGTCTATTTATTTGTTTGACATAACGGAGTGCGGTTTTATTCGGTAGATCATTAAATCTAAAGCATGCAAAACGCGCTCTTTAAACATTCAGAAATTGAATACCTGCTTTCAATGAAGTTACAATCAAAATGCACTGAAAATTTCCACTCAAATGTAGCAAGCGTCATTTTAAGCTTCAAAACATGATTTGATTACGTAGAAGTGCACTGCGCGCGAACCGTGAAATTTGACAACGTTAAACTTTGTAGAGTAAATCTTACATCTTTACTTCAAATACTGACACTTTTATATTCCTTCGCAAAAAATGGTTTAGCTATAGCAAAACAAAATGTCATACATACGTGGCCTACCCTATATATATATATATATATATATATATATATATATATATATATATATATATATATATATATATATATATATATATATATATATATATATATATATATATATATATATATATATATATATATATATATATATATATATACTAGCAAAGAAAAATGCTCCGATGGAACAAAAAAGATGAATATACTTGGAATTGTGGATTATTAAGGATGTAAAAGGAGGGGACTAGGAAGAATCTACCTAAAGTCGCAAAATCTGCTAAAAATCACACTTTCTCTAAGCAACGCAAAAAATCGAAGTATATTCTGCGGCCTCTAAAAAGTGTCTTTTTTAAATAATTTTCAAAATTTCAGATAATAAACGAAATCTATAATGTTTCCTTTTTTTAAATTGCTGGCAAGTAGCAACACTGACTAGATTCGTATCCTGATTGAAAGAAAACTTAGTGGTATTGTATTTAAAGTTGTTTTATTTTGCTATGAGCATTATAGCAAGCAAAGCAGGGGCCGATTGATTAGTGCACACAATCGTTACGGGCATGCTAGTGTACCTACATTTAGTCTGTTTCAAGTCAACTCACGCGTTTCCTACTGTTTTGAATCAACAATTCTTGCAATTGTTTTGGATGCATCGATGTTTGCTATTTCATTCAATTGGCTTAGAAAGACTGTTACTCGATATCATTTCCCATAGCTGCTGCATAGCTAACGTGCTGCTTTTTCAATCATTTTTATGGTTAAATATTTATTCTAATGTGTTGACCGCAGAATATACTTCGATTTTTTGCGTTGCTTAGAGAAAGTGTGATTTTTAGCAGATTTTGCGACTTTAGGTAGATTCTTCCTAGTCCCCTCCTTTTACATCCTTAATAATCCACAATTCCAAGTATATTCATCTTTTTTGTTCCATCGGAGCATTTTTCTTTGCTAGTACCCCACTTTTAATTAGCATGATTTTAGTGCATCAGTCAGCAAACACATACAGTAACATACCACAATAATGACAGCAGTCCAAGAACGCGGAAAACAATATTGTTCTTAACATAAATTAATTGCCTCTAAATTTAAAAAATATTGTTTTAAAAAAGAGACTCCCTAGATTTTATAACCGTCTACCTTTTGAAATCAATCAGACTGCATAGAATTTAAAACTGAGTTAGATATGCTCTTGATTGTCGGAAGTATAAAGTTTACTATTTTTTTATTAGCTATAGTAAATATATGTTACATTCTAAACAGTCCTGTAAGTTATAGAGGTCGTTCCACATTTAAATTAACTTGGAAACGACATATAACGTACCTACGGGACTTACTTAAGTACCTGGCTACACTTAGCGCTGGTCAGGTTGCTAGGGCGAAACGCCGGACTCAACCACACGACCCTCAATAACTACGGTCTCAAACTCCTCGGACCTAAATTCGTCCGTACTTACGGAGCTGTTGGCAGCTATGCCCTAAAAACCTAACGCAGTAGTAATTAAGTAGCCCCGGAATTTTGCCCTAGGTCAGTTGACCTATTTTGGACCAAAATAATAATTAACGCAAAAAGCTTTGTTAACTTGTTTTCGCCAGAGAATACCTATGGCGAAAAACTATTTCTTTTCTGGTTCCTACGAGCATGATGAACAGTGAAAACAACAAAAAAGAGCTCTAAACCAGCCAGTCATCTTACATAAAAATTATGAAATAATTTTTATGATTTTTAAATTGAAATTTGGGTGTTTGAATTTGCGATAAAGAAAATAATCAAAAGACAGTCACTTGGATTATTTAAGCCGAGTAATAAAATGAGGGCCGTCCACCAATTCCGAACTAAACGCGATTGATCACTATGAAAAAGTTTTGTAAAATGAGCTTGCTAAGCGAGAGTTGTAAACCAAGAGAAACTTAAAGTTTAAACCTACCATTAAATTATGAAGAGAATGGTAAAAGATTTTAAACTTTAAGAAAATTGAAAAGGTGGGATGTTGGTAAATTAAAAAACAAAGTTTTTCGGCAAAAATTCCAAAATTTCACGCAAATATCAAGTGTAAGGAACACTAACGCTCAGATTTGGTAGTAAAATAAATTTGTAGTATAAACTACATGTTAACAACAAATGAATTGGGCAAACTTTACAAAACTACTAAGTGTAGAGAATACTAACAGTCAGATTCTCAATTCTGATTTTACGTGGAAAAAAAACTAGAATTTTACTTTATTTTTATCCTATTCGACCTCGCCCGACTTCTGAACAGAGAACGTGGCGAACAAAAAATGTACAAACACGTATTTTCCACTGTCCACCACATTGTAAACTTTAAAAATCTGAACCTAACGCCCATTGAATGTAAATAAATTCGGTTCGGGCCAGATTCTTGCCCTTTGATTGTAGTAGGTTTGTATGTGCCAAACTTATGTTCCGCAAAATATTTGATATGATTTATCAATCAAAATACGAGAAAACCTGTTTTTTTCGCCCACTTTACACCTCAGATTTCGAACTTTACACCCCATAAACAACTCAATATAACGTTTTTTTGAACGCGGCTCGCCTCGACGTGTAGCCATTAGAAGTTACTTTATTTCTATTTTATTTAATTAACCCCAACTTTTGGCACAGAAATCTTGGACAAAATCTGTTTTTTTACTCATCCACTAGAGAGTAAAGTTCAAAGCCCTGGTACTAACTGCGTATTGATTGTAGAAAAGTTTTCTGGTAAGCACAAGATAGCCCTTGATCCGAAGTACATTTCTGTCAGAAAAAATTTCCTAAAACTATAACTGGAGTTGTTGGCAGACATAATCATGTCGAAAACTCGGCCAAAATGTGTCTTTTCGCACCCAGATTTTCGCACTCTTTACACTCCCATTCGAGAACTGAGGCGAAATTCAAAAAACGAAAAATTGTTATCTGCAGAACCTAAATAGACATATGAGTCAAATGAAGTACATGGTTTTGCCAAGAGAATTAAAAAAATGAAAAAAGTCAGCATTCAGAAGATTCGAATCCATCATTCTTTGTTTAATACCGCATCCGAGAACGGAGTTGTCAACCACCGCGCCAACTCGACATATCAGCAGATTTCAGCTTGATTATCCTGTCTTGAAAGATATTCATCATTCTACTGAAGTTTAAGAATAGTGCATTTATGATGATAAAAATAATTATTTATTTAAGACGAGTCAAATACCTCTGAAATACGAAAAATCTGATCAAAAATATGCAATACGGAGTTATCTATCGGCATTAGAAAATAGATGTAGGTATAATTCAAAGTTCACCTCTTTTACCTCAACAAACAAATTCATTATCCACGACGCCCTGGGCGCAAAAATGCTTCTCGGTGTAAACTTTACACTTGTGCTAATACCGCAATATTGGGTGTATAAAACAAAATAAACTGGGATCTGTAACGCTAAGGTCAGGGCACCTTTTAAGCATAATTAGCATGTTCCGCCTACTTAGCGGAGTAGTTGAAGAGATATCGTTTTTCGTCTCGAACCCTTTACACTAAAACGATCACAGATCAAGAAATATTGCGTTATAAGAAAGAAAAAAGAATCGATTTAAGATTTTGCAACCCTCTACATTATAGAACCGATTGGACTGCACAGAAACCAAAATTGAGTTAGATAAGCTGAAGGACACGCAAAGAGTAAAAAACACGTATACTTTACACTTTTGTGCAACAACCATTGAGTGTAAAGTAATTTTAAGGTCATATTCGTAATCTACAGCTGGGGGGGCAACATTTTTAAAAAAACATTGGCCCTCCGCAAATTATTTAATTTTTTGCTTTACACTTTACCCGCTCATTGCTAACTCAGTATTGAGTGTAAACAAAAGAAAAAAACACGGGCATCGAATTTTTTAATTATCCATCGATTAAAAAAAACCGCACCTCCCAGGTGTGTGCCGTTGTTGCTGTGAGGGGGGACACAAATTTCGCACTCGCTGTGATAAACATAAGAAAAAGGATGGCCAAGTATATTATAGGTAGCGCTATCGCGCTACCTATGATAATAAGTTTAACATATGTATTCATTAACTGCAGTCTTTTCCATTCCAAATGGCGTATTTCCGATTTACGGCTTATTAATGTACATGATTACAATAAAGCTGCATATCTTTGTCGACTTCTGTGCACAGTAGTGTGATTGCTGGTTCATTTTAAACCACTTTTGCAGGCAATTTACATCAATTAAACGATTGCTCTCCATGTGCAAGATTTTGTGAAACATAATATAAACACGGCTAAGAAGGATTTAATTTTAATGCAACCCATCTAAGACAAAATTACATCTCTTCAATGATCTAAGGACACTTGAACATAATTTTTAAATCACTTTAGATTACTTTCGAGGGTAAACAAACTCACTTAATTGATGTCTCACATATGAATCCTTGAAAATTTCTTGACTTCAGTTACATAGTCTCTGCAATTCTATCGAATTAAGGTTAACACGTAATGTAAACTTTACACAAACACATAGCGTAAAGAATATTTTAGTCGGATTCGTAATTTTGATATTGCTCCGATATTACTTTCAACATTTATGGAAAAATGAGTCTCCATAATGTTTTAAAGACAAATAAACATTAGGTTTAAACCACTTTGCAATACTGCTGAGTGTAAGCAAGCGCGCCCAACTGACGTATATATTTCATTCCCTGTAAATTTTTAGATCTCAGGAAAAAATTTCGGTTTTTGCAATGCTCTAGAACAAAGGCTAACATGCAGTGTAAAAATTACTCGGATATTATGATCAACATTCATGAAAAAATTATGTCTCTACAATGGTCTGAGGACAAATAAACAATGAGTGTAAACTACTTTACATCACTGTTGGATGTAAACAAACGTGCCTACGTGACGTCTCACATTTGATCCTTTGAAAATTTTTAGACTCCAGGAAAAAATTAGGTTTCTGGAATGCTCAATAACCAAGATAAATACATATCTAGTGTAAACTTCATGTAAACACCTAGTTTAAAGAAAATTTTGGTCAGATTCGTAATTTTGATATTGTTCCGATATTACGATTAATATTTATGAAAAAATTAAGTCTCCATAATGTTCTATTTGCAAACTAACAATTGGTGTAAACCACTTTACAACACTGTAGAGTGTAAACATATGCGCCAGACTGGCATATCAAATTTGGTTCCTGGTCCATTTCTAGACTTGATAATCGTGTCCCTGACTCATAACCAGAGAAGCAGGCAGAAAAAACAAGACAGAAACGCATTTTAAACACAAATTTTTGACTTTACACTCGCTAAATATTAATGTATAGACAATTTGCTTTGACATGCACCCGATATAAAGCACTTTATTTTTATTCTATTAGACTTATCCCGACTTCTGGACGGAGAAAGTGGAACAAAAAACGCAACAAAAACGTATTTTCCATCATTTAGAACACTGTAAACTTTAAAATTCCGTACCGAAGTCCCCATTGAGTTTAAAGAAATTCGGTTTGGTACAATTTGTAGCTTTTAAATCGTAGTACATTCCTGTGTGCCAAAATTCTCTTGCAAAAATTATTTGGTATGATATATTAATCAAAATTCGGAAAAAACGTGTTTTTTCGCCCATTTTTTACCTCTAATTTCGAACTTTACACCCCCATAAATAACTCAATATTGCGTTTTTTTAAATGCGGTTTGCTGCGATGTGTAGCCCCTGAGAAGCACTTTATTACTGCTGTATTCAATTCACCCTGACTCATATGCGGGAAAATTTGGCAGATAAATCTTAGTTAAAATCCGTTTTTTACACCATCCACTAGAGTGTAAACTTTAAACCCCAGGATCTAACTCACCATAGAGCATAGAAGACTTTGCTTATATGCAGAATGTAGCCCTTAATCCGCTCTACATTTCTGTCAGAAAACATTTTGAAAAACTCATAACCGGACTTTGTATCGGACATAAGCAGGTTGAAAACTCGACCAAAAAGTGCTTTTTTAATCCCAGATTTTCGCACTCTTTACACTGCCATTCGATAACTAATGCGAATTTCAAAAAACAAAAGAAGTGCCATCTGTAGAATTCATCCCTCTATTATCCTATGCTGTTCAATTCTTCGAGTCATCAATACTCAGTTGTCCATATGCCGCATTATAAATGTCCCAAAATTTGTCCCATGTTATAACGTTACACAAAAACTTTACACCTTCTTTACACAGTCAGTTTTGAGTTTCAAGAAAAACAAAAAAACACAAGCAGCGAATTTTTTTATTATCTTTCTTTTAAAAAAAACCGCACCTTCCAGAAGTGTAGCTGTAGGGGGGTGCACAGGTGTTAGGGGTACCCAAGTATATTATAGGTACGCGCTAACAATAAACCGCCTCTAAATTCGAGAATATTACTTTAAAAGAAAAATTAAAAAAAGTCGTCCCTAGATTTTTTGACCGTCTACCTTTTGAGACCAATCAGACTGCATAGAATGTAAAACTGAGTTAGATATGCTCTTGCACACGAAAACTGTAAAAAACCGTCTAGTTTACACTCCTGTGCAACAATCAATGAGTGTAAAGAAATTTTAAGACCAGATTCGTAACCTACTAATTAGGGAAAACATTTTTAAAAAAAATTGGCCCTCCGCAAATTATTTGAATTTTTGGTGTAAACTTTACACACTCACGACGCACTCGGTATTGAGTGTAAACAAGAAAAAAAATGGGGGCACTAAGTTTTTTTATTATCTACCTTTTAAAAAAAACCGCACCTCTCAGATGTGTGCCGTTATAGCTGTGAGGGGGGACAGAAATTTCGCACTCGCTGTGAAAAACATATAAGAAAAAAGGGTGGCCAAGTATATTATAGGTAGCGCTATCGCGCTACCTATGATATATATATATATATATATATATATATATATATATATATATATATATATATATATATATCAATACAATTTACGACACCCCTTAATAGTAAAAACGTGCTAATTGAAGCAAAGCCATGTATGTATATTACGATAAGATGTCAAAAATATGACTAACAGGATTCAGGCACGTATCTCTGGGGGGAATGGGAGGGGGGTCGGACCCTTCCCCAAAAATTCATCAGAAAAATCGGACTTTTTAAACGTATATTTTGTGCTATTTTTGGCCTTTTTGGGCTTAGGTCCCCCAAAAATTGGTGTTGGTCCCACCGAAATAGGAGGGCCAGCTACGTGCCTGACAGGATTAGCATTAAACACTCTAGTTGCATCCAGACGTTAACAAATTTAATCTAAATGAAATCAAATGCATCAGATTCCGGTTCCTAAAAAAATATGCAACTGGCAACCGGTTGTACCCAACAAAAGCGAAATTTAGTGCATTTAATCAATATATTGGTCAATGCGTTTACCTTTATATTCACTGGAATATTGACATGATTAGCTTGATATGCTTCTATAGCATTCAGCCAGGCAACAACCGGCCCTTTATCGTCCGTAGATCCCCTACCAAACAATTTACCTGCTTTTTCAACCAGCTGAAACGGTTCTGTATCCCAACCATCTTCCTAAAACAGAGTTAAATAATGGACTTTAAACTACATTTTATTGAATCCAAAAATTACCGATTCCTTAGCACTTTTGCGATAAATGCGTAAATGCACCTACATAAAAGAAGCTCTATGTATCTCTGCTATTATAGAAACTGACTTAAATCATTCTGCATATGGATATCTTAAATGGGCTTTCATTCATTGCTCCTAAAATTTTCTGGGCAAAACCGAGTATGTTCAGGGAACAGTTTTCCAGTATGTAGCTAATTCACGGAAGCCTAAAGGCATCGTGGGTGTAAAATTTGAAATTACATCGAAGATTTATTTGAAAATGCTTTTTCAGTTAAAAAAACCTCTACCATACATTAGCAGGTGGGATAGAAGATCCCCAAGGTTGATAGTACCCATTCGCTCAAAACGCAGAACATTTTAGAGCCCACATTTCTAGCAAAACATTGCGTTTTTTGATCATTTTTAGTTGCTCTTTTTGCCATTTTTGGCCAAAAATTGAAGTTCATTCACCCCCCCCCAATTTGCCGGGTATCCCCTCCCTAAATTCAGAGCTATTACATGTATGCTCTCCCCCTTACGTCCATGTATGGCAAATACTGTAATCCTGTCCTGGGTAATATTGTTTCGCTAGGAAATTATTTACAGTCTGACATTCTTGATGACAAAATCTTGGTTCGAAAAAGCAATACTAAACTAAGTTTACTATTAATGCAGGTTGTACGTCAAGATGACCGTAGACGCAAACTGTTATCTTGGATGGATCACTTCCTAAACGACCAAACAAAACTGGTGGCAAAGGAATAATGGAGCCGTCAGTCAATTTTTGATCGCCCAAAGCATGCAATTCACACTTAGCACCGAATTTTTCTAGCATCTGCAATATAGAGTATTTTAATAAAGCAGTAAATAATTCTTCTCTTGACGGGCAGTGTAGTTTAAACCAGTGTCTTTTTTTGTACAAGGTCCGTTTGTACATGTACAAAGATGGTCCCCAGAAGTCTTATTGCATTTTGTACACACAAATTTTTGGGTACTATAATATGGTGCAATAGCGATTTTAGTGTGGTAAAAACAGAGTTGTTCGACTTTTGGTAGTGTATTTTAGCTAATTTCTGGGTCTCTAAGGGAAATCACCAAGAATTGTCTTAAAACGGCGCGAAGCGCCGAAAAATCTGACATTTTTCTTTTTGAAATGCAATTTCTGCCATTATAAAGATATGTTGAACACTAATTACTCATTTCCGGAAATTTTTGAGAATTTCGAAGCTTTTATGCAATTTTTGTCTTGCCAAAAATCGTTGTACATGTACAAAGACGGTCCCGAAAAGTCTTTGTACATCGGGAAAAATCTTTGCCAAATAACAAAAAAACTGATTTATAAGATAATTTTTGAAATTGCATGACGCATATAAAGGGACCTTCATACAAACAAGTGCGGCCTTTTACACACGTACAACAAAAAACTGGGAAAAGTCATAGTACAAGCAGACATGCAACAGATAAATCCGCCCACCCAAAGTTGGTCGTCCCCCTCCTACCCCTGGAGCCAGAAAATTTTTGAACACCCGATTTTTGGAAAAACTTGCGATCTTTAGCCATTTTTAAGCGTTTTTGGGCTTTTTTGTCCAAAACTTGGAGGTCATATACTTCCCCCTCCCATAAAATGGCCGAAGACCCCACAAAAAAATTTGAGCCGTTACGTTTACGAGTGCAAGCAGATTTTTTATTTACACATAGTAAATACACAGGCGTATGCAGTATTTTTAAGATGAGGCAATCCGAAATGTGTAACCCTACATTTCGGGATATGTTCGACGATACACAAAATAAAGTGCATATTTTTCTGACGCCTCCAGACATGCTCTAGGTTCATAAAATCCGAACTTTTCGAGAAAAATTTTCCTTTTCTCAATTGATCATGAAAAGTGACGTTTTTTCGCGCTTTAGACAAACTCATGGAAAATAAGGACCCAGCGGCGCGTCGTCTTCTCTGCATTGCCTTACCCTTCCAAAATTTTTCTCGGTCTGAGGGCGAGGAGAACGGCTGCCCCTGCCCCCTGCGTACGCCCTGGTATAGGTAAATAATATTGTTAAATATTCAATTTGTTTAAACAGAGTGCATACTTAGTCTGGAAGTAACTTGCTGTCTAAAAAATGCTACTTTATCATAAATTGAGTTTTTAAGTTGTGTGCAATAACATTCAACAAAGTACTCGTAAATTAAATGTAATAACATAAAGAAGCTATTTGCAAACAACATAAAACGGCTCTAAATTGTCGAGAAGTTTCCATTCCCACTTTTAAAATTCAAAATAGGAGAATAATGCAAATAATATGTTCGGAATTAACAAGAATTGATTGTGGAGTATTTAAACTGCGTCCTGGAGTTAAGTAAACAGTAGGTAATTAAAATATCCGAATAACTGAACGAATAGCGAAAAAGATTTAGCTAGCCGGTCAGGTAGTTAGCTGTGGGGATAGGGGGGCTAGTCTAGCCTAAAAGTTTGAAAGTACGAGTATTTTGTGTTAGGGTCTTCGAAGAAACAAAGTAAAAATTCCCGAAACGTATTAGACAGACCAATAGAATAGATTTTAGCGTGCTTTTGAGCTGATAGGCCCAGAATTTTCCGGCGCTTTAAAAATTATTTTTCTATTTTTTTCAAATTATTTCTTCTCCAATAATTAAAGCTCGTTGAGTAACGCTCAAATATACCATTATTTTTATCTCTCTACACGTACCTGCTGAGATATTTGACTCCAAAATTTTAGTCCCCCAAATTCAGCAGGCCAGCTACGTTACTGTAGCCGGTACCGGCCAAGCGTGCCACCAACTATATCATGCATGGACGTAACTAGGGGGGGGTCAGTGGAGTCTTTTGACCTCCCCAGAATGGAACCGTCAAAGAAAAATGCTAGGGAGGAGTTAATGGAAAAAAGCCAAAACAGGTTTTTAGTGTAATTTTCAGCCAGTAAACTAAAAATTTTTCGGCGCTCCGCGCCGAATTTATTGTTTATTTACAGTTTTGTCTTCCAAGCCCTTCGAAAACGCTCAAATTTCAGTTAAACATGAAACGAATGTCAATTTTTCCGTTCACTGTTTATCCATATTTTTTGTTTCCTAGCCCGCTCAAAACTGCCAAAACTTGAGCTAGACAAGTCATATCCATTTTTTCGGCGCTTGCACCGATTTTCTGTATTGTTTTTCTTAATAAAACACAAAGTTAAAAAGCTGGGAAATTATTTGTTGATTAAAGAATGATAAATAAATCGTGCACCTAGTTCAAACGATAAATATGTTGCAAATAAGGATGAAATAAAGTAGATATTGAATTTTCCTACACCATTGCATAGAGTTCGCCGAGATAAGCTCAAAAATGATTTTATTTTCACGTATCTCCTGATGGTTCTCGAGATATCTGAAGTCAAAATTTTTCGACTCACTCCCCAAATAAAATCCTGGTTACGTCCCTGACCATGGCATCTAGCCGTTATTCGAGAAACAGACTGTACGCCTGTAATACAAGGAAGTCGGGGAGAAAGCCCCATTAGCACTAGCCTCAACTCTGCACCAAGAAGGAAACACAAAAATCTTTTTAATAAGCGAAAAACTATTTTCCACGCGAAAAAAATTAAATCGCATTGAAGAACTTTCAAACATGCAGACCTTTATTAGAGAATCTGGACTCTGAAATTACGTACATACTGCCTTGCATGAACTTTTAAAAAATACAACTTAAAATTCATTTTCGGAATTATAAATTGGAGTTGGTATAGATGCATATTTACATATCAAGATTTTCAATGAAATCAAAAAATTTTATACGATCAGCAGTTATAAGTTTAACTATAATTAACTAGCACAATTAGTGTCATTTGAACGAGTAATAAATAATTATGACCAGGGGCCTGTTGCACCAACTTCGTTTGTTCATTAGTCCATGAGTTCATTGGTTCATTAGACACTTCATTGGTTCATTATTTTTCAGTTGCACCAACATCATTGGCACATTAGTTCATTAGATCATTAGTCGTTCATTGGTTCATAAGTGTCCGGTTGCACCAACGATTAATAGAATAGTCGTTTTTCTATCAGTTCATTAGTCCTTTCTATGAGTTCATTAGTTCATTAGTCCTTTACATATATAAGTTCATAAGTGTAGCGGTATTGTTCTGTTGCCGACACAAATCAATAATCTGTATGCGACCAACGTCATTTGTTGGTGTCGTTATTTTGTTACAAGCTTTTCACTGTTTTTTGTTATACAAATGTACAGACATACATATGTGGTACGCAGGATCTTGGAGTGGTTATGGGGTTTCACACCCCGCAAAAATATTTTTAACCTCCAGAATTCGCATCTTTTAAGAAAAATCTTAGGAAGGAATTGTTCAAACAAGCCAAATTTTCGGCGCTTCGCACTTAATTCGCGCTAATAGTAACTTTTTGACTACATATCTTTCAATTTAATGTTATTGTTAGGTTTTTCTGCAAAATTTTCTGTTTTCATATTATAAAAAGAAAGATCTTCGTTTAAAAATCGTGTTTAACGCACGTTCATCCTTTTTAAGTACAAAAAAGGCACTTTAAAAACCATTTTTGGTTTCACTGCTGCTCATGATGGATATGTACCTCGTATAAAAAGTGGCACGTATTGCTGTTGAAAGCTGTTCTTTGAATCAGCTCAAATGTGTTCATAAATTGCAAGTTTGCAGTATGAGAAATGCAGTATTCACTTTTTTAGGTGTTGGCAACAGTACTTATCATTACACGGGCATATACATATCTACTCCTTAGATTTCTATCCACTTAATTACGTTCTGCATGCAATAATGCCTCGCACTAATTCCGACGCTAAAAAATTACTGTTATTGGGTGAAATTGGAAGAAACAAGCATCTGTTATTCGGTTCTTATTCCAACGAAATAACTAAGGAGAAAAAATTAGAAACTTGGAATGATATCCACGATTTTGGGAAATCTATTGGCTACTTATTTCGAAGCAACAGTAATGGATCGTATCTCCGAGATGCAGCTTGGCCGAATATGAAGGTTGCGACTGTTGCTAAAAGGGATAAACTTAATAAATCGGGAGCCGAAGGAGGGCAAGATTCTCTTTACACTGATGTTGAACTAAAAGTTTTGGACATAATTGGACGCGATACTCCAGGGTTAGTTGGATTGAATGTGAGGGAAAGTTCAGCTGCTCACTCTCCAGCGGCTAATTCTGAGCTTAGGGACACTTTACCGCCAAATGGGTCTGACGTAATTGCTACGTCTGAACCACAAAGTGTTTTTTTTAGTGACATTCCAGTGAACTCGAGCAAAACTTTCCCATTGAAAAAACGCCGACTTACCCAGAGTGTTTTGAATCAAGATATATTAGAAAGCGATAAGACATTTCAAGAAGAAAAAATGCGTTGCAGTTGGAAATGATTAGACTTACAAACGAGAAGCTGAAAAAAGAAATTGGTTCCATTGATGAGGCGACACGACTTTCGAATGAAAAAAAAACGCATTGAAATTGAAAATATGCCCAGTGGATGGGAATTGTGAATATCCAGCTTAAATACTTTTTTCATGATTAATCATTTTTTTATTATTGTTGCACATGCATTTAAGTGTCATACCCATATATTAAATCATTCTTAATTCATCTAAGCACGACACATGGGCGGGGGTCTTGAAGACCTGAAACAGACATGCACGTGGGGTTTCTTTTGCTGAGCTTAACATCTGCAAGTGTCATCTTCAACCCCATTAGCTTCACCATCCATAATGATTTCTTCCAACCAATCTGGCTCAGGGTCATCAATGTCTTCAGGTTCATCACGGGCGATTAAATTATGCAAAATGCAACATGCTGTAATTATTTTCCCGGCATATGTGGGGTCAACACGTAAATACTGTAGACACGCGAATCTTTGTTTTAAAATTCCGAACGAATTTTCTATGATCCTCCTAGTTTTCTTATGTGCAATGTTGAAAAGTTTTTCAGATGGACTTAATTCATCAATACTTTTCAGGATGGGAGTTATCACCCTGTCAGAACAAGCATATCCAGAATCTGCTAAAATAATTCCATCTTCTAAAGGCGACCATCCTTCATCAAACAAGTTGCATAATGAAGTGTTTCGGTAAACTCTAGCATCATTAATACTACCGGGCCAGCGACATGACACATAATAAAATCCACGACTGGGTCCACAAACCATAAGACTGTTTATTGAATGTGTGATGTGTGCCGTGCCTGTTAACAAACTGGGGTTCATTTTCAGATGGTGCCTTGATTGGAATGTGAGTTCCATCCATGCAGCCGATAACACAAGGTATTTTACCTTTAGCGTAGAAGTTGTTTGCAATTTTAATTATATTATCCGGCCAACAGATAACGGAATCGAAATAATTACCAATTAGCAATTCCGTGACTTTTTTAACTTTCCTCGACACATGTGGATTTATGTGGGCCATGAGCGTCCCCAACAATTTGCATAAAAGCGCCAGTCGCATAAAATCTGACAGCTAATAACAACTGTTCCTTGGGTGTAAGTGGGAAATTTCTGTCTGAATTATATAATAACTGTCCTCCAATGGTAGTCAAATTTTTTCCATGGTCGTACGACTTATTCTAAACCTATCAATAAAATCATCCAAATCGAAATTAATTCGCGGACGAATCAGCCGTCTTTTAGGCGGTGGTTCTGCATTTTCTCCCTCATCACTACTACTTGTAAGCATTATAAGAACAACGATAGATGAAGACAAAAATGCAATGAATCAACTGACAAATTTATGTACAACAAACTGTCTAAAAAGATTGTTCTCGACTAATAGAAAATTGTCCATTAAGGACTAATGAACCAATCATTTCATGAACTAATAGATTTTTGGTGCAACCGGGACCTTTCTATTAGTCGCTAAACGACCTTTCTATTAGTCTAATGAACCTTTCTATTAGTTCATAAGTCTAAACAATGGTGCAACCCAATTCTCGGACTTATGAACCTTTCTATTAGTTCATTGGTCTACACGTTGGTGCAACGCAATTTTATGACTAATGAACTAATGAACATATAGAAAGGTTCATTAGTCGTTGGTGCAACCCCAGACATGAACAGCATTGGATATTCTAGGGAAGATTAAATTTTAAGTTGCGTTTTTGTGCTCAACAATGGCGGATACGCAGTGAAAACATTATTTTTCGGCGTTTCTGACAATGCTCTATCTTTCTAGAGCATAGAAAACATGAAAGAAAACAAAAAATCGAATAAATTGAAAAAATAGTCAAAAAACGAGTATATAGCGCGAAGTCCGAAAATTTGACACTTTAAGCTAACAGATAGCTGAAAACGCTTGAAACCGCACATTTTCTACGAACTTTCTGAAATTTTTCGGAAAATTGCGAATTCTGGGTGAAGGTGAAAAAATTTCGGGGGGGGGGCGGCGGCAAAATTTTTCTGCGCAGGGAGTGGAGGGTGAAACTTCCGGCTAAAATCGATAACAGGATAAGTTAGCTAACAATATAGGCAATTTTTAATACATCTTTCATCCAAATGATCATTTTCACGACATCCTGCCTATTTTGAGGCCAAGCAGACACACTCTTTATTGCTATTGTTTCTCGCAATCGTTGGACGAACCGATCCGCATTAGCATCAATATATCTAGGAAAATGCGCTGAAATTTTTGGACATGAATGAAAAGTTAAGAAACTTCTTGATATTCAAGAAAAATTCAGTGCAATTGCAGAAAGGTTTGTTAAAAATGTATATATAGCATGAAGCGCTGAGACATTGGTACCTTTGATCTAGAAGGTCATTAATGGCACAAGTCAAGATTTTCTTGAAAAATCGAAAATTTTGGAGGCGATGGGTTTTGCGCATTGCAGAGGGATAGAGGTGAAAAAATTGTTGTAGATAGTGTTCATAAACGCACGAAACCCTTTCACGGTCTTCCACAAAGTCTTAAATAAATCCCATTTCGTTGAAAAAATACGATAAAACAAACACTCGCCCATTGTTTGATGAAGAACAATCTAGCCACTTGGATTTTCTTTGACTCTGCTCAATAAAATTTCGAATTCATATGAATCATAAAGACTGAAAAAGGATTTTATAAGAATTATAAGTTTATTTTAATCTTAAGTCATATTGTTTCAAATATCTTGAATCTCATATCCTAATCTTATTGTCCTGAATTTCTTATCTCGCTTTGAGGTAATTAATAGATAATTGATCTGTTACAACGTAAAAACGCCTACAAGACATTACAAGTGACTCTTACTTGCCTTGAATTGAAAATCAGATAAATTAGCATACGAAAATTTAAACTATGTCACGTAACGTCAATTTTTGAAAATACGGATGTTATACTTACACAAGCACGTGATGTGTTGGGGTTTTGAATCCAAAAGGGAAGAGTACTCGTAGAAGCACTCTTTTAAAATTACAATTGAATTTATAACAAGCAATTTGAAATTCCAACATTTCTCGACTTAAAAATTTGTTTTTAGACGTTTTTAACTTTTTCTAATCATTTTCCTCTATACCTTTTTTAAATATTTAATCTCGAACGCTAGAAAGTAAGCTGCTCTATAAGTAGCTGAAATAAATTGAAGTGATTGAAAATTTTCTATATTTTACCTCTAAAAAGCAATCTTGTCGTCTTTGAATTCAAATTAAGCCAAAGCGAGCGAAAAAACAGCGAGAAATTCGTCAAAAGAGGAAAAATATTTTCAACAGCCCGAGCTGAATTTTATGATGCGCGAAAATGACAAAAGAACAAATTTGAAAGTGAATTTTATTCAAAAAATTATGAACTACATTCTGGATTACTCGCAAAATGATTGCCGCGCAACAGCAAGACCACGGCTTAGGCTGAATGTTTTTCCTATCTAAATAAAGTGCTTAATCATATTCCATCTGTTTTCCTATCGAAGAAATCGAATAAAGTACATCGAAGAAAATACATTTCAAAGACACTAAAAAAGTAAAACATAAAAACATAACCCTGAACAAGCAAGTAATCTAATAAAAGAGGCTCGCACAGCTCGTATATGCTATGTACATAAGTACGAAAGTAATCTTCGTCTAGACAGTTTAGATGAGCATGAAGTCTATGATTGACGAAATAATTATAAGCAATACTTGAATATTTTATCCAGCTCATCTGCCGAAACCATGTTTACCATGTTTTCGTAAGCACCTAGGCGAAGAAGCTATCTGGAGAAATTTAGAACATCGACGAGGGTTCTTCAAGGCTTAAAAATCGAAGGCGCCGATCTTTTCATCCAAAAACATCAAAAGCAAAGCTTTTTCTGCGCGAGTCCAATAACGCCTATGCAGCAAAAACTGCACATTTTAAAATGACCGTCGCAACAAGAAGGAATATGGCATTAATCCACACGCATTTCAAATTTTGTTTTAACAGAAATTAAGCTTGTAACCATTAGAGAAAGTTTTTATACTCGTCTACGCAACTCGAATCCCATTCGAAACTGAATTTCTCTCAGCTTGAGGTTTCACCATCCACGTCGATGAAAACATTTCCGGCCAACGCGAAATCATAACACGTTTGATTTTTCTATTCTTTAATATTAGTTAATAGTGCTATCATTGTTGATATTGCGTACCGGAGTGCAAAACATAAATATCAAACTCTAGGTCATGAATGCACCACAAATTGTTCTTCATCCATAGTCAGCTCAGCACTATTAGTACGATGATGGATGATGCTTGACAGCCAGGCACGTAGCTGACCGTTCTATTTTGGGGGACCAACACCAATTTTGGAGGGACTAAGCCCAAAAAGGATAAAAATAGCACAAAATAACGTTTAAAGTCCTATTTTTCCGATTTTCCTGAATTTTGTGGGGGTCCGAACACCCCAACCTCTTCCACCCCAGAGATACGTGCCTGTCGACTGCTGGTTTAATCCTGATAAAGCATATCCAAATTTAATAATAAGTACTTCAGAGAGGAAAACGATCGGAAATAAACTTTATTCATGAAACTATTTAAAAGCAACATGACGATCGACGATTGTTTACATTATCCAGCAAGATCAGTCAAACGTATCATTCGTAATTCTCTGTTTTCATATCGTTTAAACCGAGTTCTTCATTTTGATCAAAATTTCGCTCGTAATATTCTACCAGCAGCTGATCATCTGCTTGATTAGCGGCGAAACTCTAAAATTTATCAAACAGCATAGAAGTGCATTGCACATATAAACTAAAAACAGCTCGTTTTATTTGGCATTAAATAAACTAAAAATACTCACGCGAAGCCAGGAACTCTAAACGCACGAATGCGAGGCAGTCATTTCATTGTCATGAAATTAATGTCATTGGCTTACAGGCACGTATCTCTGAGGGAACGGGGGGCGGTTCGGACCATAGGTGGGCGCCACCAAAGTTCTAGTGGGGTGCACAATTTTTTCAAAGGTCAAAAAATGGCCTTAAAAATGGTGGTATGGCGAAAAACACAATTTTTCAACGTTTCTAATCGAGCACTATCCATTGGCATCAAAAAATTGCGAAAAACAGAAAAAATTTCAAAAATTGAATTCTAGGGGGAGGGGGTATTTTGGTTTCTGGGGGGGGTATTTTGATTTCTGGGGGTGCATACCCCCACGCCCAAGTATGGTCCGACCCCCCCCTCGAAACTTCAGAACAATCAAAAAATAGGACTGTTTAAACGTTGTTTTGTGCTATTTTTGGCCTAATAGTGTTAGTCCCCCCAAAATAGGACGGCCAGCTACGTGCCTGTTGGCTTAGAGAAAATTAGGCAGATACATTAATGCAGCATAATGAATGGTTGATATTTGGAGAATTTCATGGCTCAAAGAAAATCTAAGATCAACTCTAATCATGCTTTCACATCACGACCATACGTGTTCTGGGAGGCTGGGGGTTTTGATTCCCACTCAGAATGGCAATTGAACCCCAGCAAAGAATGGCTGCGACCCTCCAAAATTATCGATTTTTCGTAAAAATAGTAAAAAGCGTGCCTTTTTAAGCGTTTTTAGCACATTTTTGGTGCAAAAGTCATAAATTTTCGGCATTTTTTACCATATTTTGTCGAATTTAACAATTTTTTTCAATTTTTTTCGAAATTGTTTTATGCTTTTATGTTATAAAAAGAACGAGCATTTCCGAAACGTCAAAAAACAGTGTTTTTGACGTGTACCCACCGGTTTTTAGCCCAAAAAAGGCACTTTTTGAAAAATTTCTAGGCCTAACCCCTCTTCCCGGAATTCCCATGCTGAACATTTATGTAACTATGATCACGACTTACGAGTATACAAAAATGCACGTATATATTTTTCTCGTATAAAAACGAATATTTTAGATGCGCTTTCAAGAAAATTACTAAATTTAATGGAATATTATTAAGCAATAATGATTAAATACCCTCGCACTGATGTAAACTGATGCAATTTCAAATTGAAAGAAGCTCATAACGAGAAAATTGTTCATTCGATGCTTACACCAGATTAGCATTTTAGATCGAGGGTCTAATTGTAAAGTTGTGTAAATAATAAATGCGTATGTTAAAATTAATGGTGAAGATTGCATAAATCACATACTAGCCGCAAGCAGCCTATTTGATTGAAATACAAGTTTCTAGCTTATTAACCTGAATATAACTATTTCCAGCAGGATCATCGAGGATTATGTGCGCCTTAATCTTTAATAGGATAACGTCGTCCAGTCGAGTCAGAAATTCAGTCATGGTTAACTTCTTAGTTTCGTCTGCACTATCGCCCAACGCGAAACCACCCTGTTCGCTTAGCTATACAAAACAAAAACAACCATACGTAATCTTGGGGGGTTGGACCACACATATGCGTGGGGGTTTGAAGGGGTATGCACCCCCTACCACTCGAGAAACCAAAATCCCCCGAAACCAAAATCCCCAAGAACTCAATTTCTGAAATTTTTTTCGCAATTTTTTGATGCGAATGGATAGTGCTCGATGAGAGACATTGAGAATTGTGTTTTTCGCCATACCACCATTTTTAGGCCATTTTTTGACCTTTGAAAAATTTTGCATCCCCCTCCCAGAATTTTGGTGCCGCCCACCTATGGGTTGGGCGGTTTTAAACACCAGAAAAATTATCACCCCCAGAAAAATTATCACCCCTCAAAAATTCGCGATTTCCTCAAAGTTTACAAGAATTCCCTAAACATTTGTAGAACAGGTGCTTTTTTAAGCGTTTTCAGTTCTCTATTTGCTCAAAAGTATTTTCGGCGCTTGACGCCATTTATTCGTCTTTGGAATATATTTTGTTCAATTTGTTCGACTTTTTTGAAATATTTTCGTAATTTTTTACGTTTTTATGTTTCAGAAAGATGGGCATCGTCATAAACACCAATAAACAATGTTTTCGATGCGTACCAACCATTTTTGGACTCAAAAACGCACTTTGAAATTTCACCTTCCCCCAAAATAATCATGCCGTTGTGCTTGTCTGGAAACCACCAGTATAAACAACTTATCAAAATAAATGCAATCAAAGATGTACATTGATATAATGACTGAATTATTCAGTTATTTAATAATATAATAATCTAAATCAAATATAAATTTATGAGGTACTTAAAATGTTTTTCATATCTTAAAATTTTCCCATCAAAAAAATTTTTCGGTCTCATAATGTACACCATTTTTCGATTAAAACGATACTGATGCACACGAAATGTACACAATACACACACACACACACACACACACACACACACACACACACACACACACTACACACACACACACACACACTACACACACACACACACACACACACACACACACACACACACACACACACACACACACACACACACAACGTACACAGGTACAGATGTAGGCGTACGCACGCAGGGGTGGGGGGAGCGGCTACCCCCCATTAGGCCCTAAAAATTTTGGAAAGCTTAGATAATGGAAGAAGATAATGCAAATTTGCATATTTTTCGTAAAAATTTCGACTTTTATAGTCTCTTATCCGGTCGCAAAATGTCAATTCGTTATGACCAAGATGCGATTAAAGGATTGAAACTATGAGAAACTTTATATAAAAAGATTATTTTCACACGTGGGCGTGGGGATATGCACTCCCCCAAGAGTTGGAATACCCCCATAATTCAATTTTTGGAATTTTTATGCTTTTTTCCGCCAATTTTTCGATGCCAATGGATAGTACTCGATGAAAAACGTTGAAAAATAATGTTTTTTGCCATACTACCATTTTAAGTCCATTTTTTGATCTTTTGCACCCCTCCCAGAATTTCGGTGCTGCCAATCTATGATTATTTTGCGCACCAACGAATGTATCCCGAAATGCAGAGTCAACAGTTTTCGGATCGCCCCGCCCCTCTCAAAAAATCCCGCGCATGTCCCTGTAGGCATTTGTATACTTTTTTTGGGGAAAACCATCTTTTTCGGAATTTTTGCAAAATCAATTAAGTCAAAATTAAGACCTTTTCAGGAACACATTGCTGATTCTTTAAGCCAAAATCTATATATCAGAAAGTCACAAAGGATAGAGTAGTTAAATGATCTTGATAACACGAAGAATGCGCAGGGGCTCAGCTGGCCTTCTGAATTGAGGGGACGAAAATTTTTGAAGTTAAATATCTCAACAATACATATTGTTAGATAGGCAATAATAATTGTGCTTTTTAGCTTCTCACAGTTAGACCTATGCAATGAAAAAATTTCTAAAAAACGTTAATTTTATTTAAAACATATTAAAAGACATATTGTATGTAAATAAATAGGCGCGAAGCGCACTAAAATCTTAGGCTTATTTGTTCGAAAGTGTGCTAAATCTATTCAAACGGTCTTTCAGATGAGCTTTATAAATTTTTTTGGGGGGACCCTTGTGAAAAATACTAGTACTTCCAAAATTTGGCGTGACTAGTCCCCCCATCCCCCAAAGTTACGAAGTTACGCCACTGAGAATGCGGAATGTGTGTAGGATGAAAAACTTTATGTACAGAAAAAAGCCAAATAGAAGGCTACATCCCGATATTGTATAATAACATGAGCTAATCATAAGATAAAATTGAGACTAGTTGCGTTTGACAGATAAAAACGTGTTTGTTTAAGCCGTTGTTTACACCGTACTTATATACTGTTTAAACCCCATAGTTTCTGCATTGTGTTTTATTCATGAGTATTTTATGTAAGTACCCTTTTCTGACAATATCTCCAGTCCAAAAAATTATAAGCACGTTGGCTGATAACCCCAGAGTGGGTAATCCGTTTTACTAAATAAAAAACTGCAAAATATCGTCAAAAGGGTAAGCAAATTGATGACATAACCGAACAAGCATATAAGATTCAACAATATCGAGGTAGTTTGTGAACAAATATGTGCAGCTCCAGAACCGCTGATAGGCAGTCTTTTTTTGTACAAGGTCCGTTTGTACATGTACAAAGATGGTCCCCAAAAGTTTTTGCACATTTTGTACACACAAATTTTTGGGTACTACTCGTATAATATGGTACAATTGCGATGTTAGAGGTAAAACAGAGTTGTTGGACTTTTGGTAGTGTATTTTAGCTAATTTCTGGGTTTCTGAGGGCAAAAATCACTAATAATCGTCTCAAAACGGCGCAAAGCGCCGAAAAATTTGACATTTTTCCTTTCAAAATGCAATTTCTGACATTATAAACATACTATAGAACACACAATTACTCATTTCGGCGCGAAGCGCCGAAAATTTTTGCGAATTTCAAACCTTTTTTGCAGTTTTTGTATTCCCAAAAATCTTTGTACATGTACAAAGACGGTTCCGAAAAGTCTTTGTACATCGGGAAAAATCTTTGCCGAGTACAAAAAAAACACTGCTGATAGGTGCTCAAAATTTTTTACACGATAACAAAAGTGAACTTAAAATTTTTTATCCAGATTTGCCGAAGTTATGAAGGGTAATACTGCGGTGTAGCTTTTTTGGCCTATCCTGCATATACATATTAGGGATGGGACTGGCACCGGCACCGGCGGTGCCAGCCTAGCACCGGCGCCGGTGCCAACTAATAATACAGAAGATTTTAGCTAATTAACTCGTCTTTATTTAAAAAAATCTTCAAAATTTAGCGTTTTACTCAAATGTTGAGATCAGTGCAGATATTAATACTCGATTCGTCTGCAATAATAATTAAATTTTTTGCAGTAATTACACTAAGATTTTGACTCATCCTGTACGCGAGTCGTAAAATATTGCGAAACTAAAACAAAAATTTGGCTGTTTGACACGATAGAATGTTATCCAATTAATTATATAATTTTTTGAAAACAAAATTATGATTATTGGAACTCTAATGCAGGCCTTGTTATCAATTGGAGTCGATAGAATACCGACATGCACGGTTACAACCGAACATGTTTCTTGCAAAAGTATTTCAGGGCGCTTGATTCCCGGAGAATAGATGCTACTAGCTCAACCCTAGGAAAATGTTGCTGATTCCTGCAGAACTTTTGAATTTGAAAAACTTTTTTAAAATTTGATGTTCTACGCTTTTCACTGATCGGTTGGCTCAAACGCAACACCTTTTTCATTCCTTCGCTCTAAATAATCATTTTGGATCATTTACCACCGAATTTTATTGATTTTTTTCGAAAACTGGTTGATTTTATATTTTAATGAGAAAGTTTAGTAAGAAATGTAAAAATTGTGTTTTTAGAGCATAGTTAACTACGTACCCATACTTTTATGCCCAACAAAAGGTAAAATTTTTTAGACCAGCCTGTACTCAGAATTTTCATGCTTTACATCATCAATATGCGGTAAAAAATAACAATAAGAGAAAGCTCGCCATAGCAAAAACTGATGAAGTGAACATGGACGAAAATGATATGTCAACTACATTACGAAACATAGCAGCATTATTGCCACTTAAGCCCCGTAATCATATTCTCATATACAAAGTATAGCACATATTCGCACTGGCACCAGCAAAAAAAGCGGCGCCGGTGCACCTCTAATACATATGTATGAAACCGTTCTTTTAATCGATTAAAGCGCTCAGTCGTAATTAGCCGTACGATCAAACATGCTGCTAAGAGTCCCTATTTTCCAATCCATTCAGTCCCTAGTTTTTATATTTTGAAAATTTAATCCCAACAAATCAGTTATCCAGCAAAAATTTAAAAGGTACATAGGTAATCTTTGTAATTTTCTCACGTCTTGTTTTATGGCCTTCAATAACCCTTCAATGGTCGTAAAACGGCCGCCCAAAGTTCCCATGCCAAGTTCCATGTCTAATTCTGGAATAGTCATGTGACACGTCTCGGACTTTAGCACATCCCTGGTCAAGTCGTTCTCTTTTTCGATTGATAACGTTAGGCGAACTCCTTTTTCCGACACTCCGCAGCCAGATTTAACTTCAGACGTTCTGACGCCGCAATGTTCGCAATTCGTCGCCATTATAACAACCTCCTTGAAATACGGAATGTCTGAAGGTGCAAAACACGTGTTTCGATAAAGAATAGCAAAGAATTCATTAATAAAAAGCAAGCACAAGTCAGGCGCACACATGATCTTTTGGGGAGCTTTACACCCCCACCAGAATTCGCAATTTTCTTAAAGTTTCCAAACATTTTCTGAAAATACGAAGAAAAGGTGCTTTTTTATGCGCTTTCGGCTATTTGCTTGAAAGTGTCGAATTTTCGGCGCTTAACGCAATATACACGTGTTTTTACTATATTTCCTTCAATTTGTTCGACTTTATTTCTTTGAAATCGTTCGGTGTTTTTATGCTCTGGAAAGATACAGCATCATCAGAAGCGCCGAAAAAGAATGTTTTTGACGCGTATCCACCATTTTTCTTCCTGAAAAAGGCACTTTAAAATTTCACCCCCTGGCAGAATTCCCATGCTGTGCATAACTGGTTAGGCGCAACAGGTTTCTAAAAAATCATACAAAAACTAGTCGCAAATGGAAGTTCGAATTTATCACTCTTCGTTCCTGTCGCTTTGTTCGCCGCAACTTCTATGACAAGGTAATATATCAAAGTTTAAATCAAAGGGCCTATTACTCATAATACCGCTTTAAAGAAAGAAAATTCGCCGACAACCATATGTAGACGTACATATGCTGAATAGCATAGGAATTCCAAGCGATCAGCTCCGCAAATGTTTTCTAAAGGGTTTTCTGTCTTTGAAAACTACGGGTACACGTCAAAAACATGATTTTCAGACGTTCCCGACGATACTCCATCTTTAAGATTATGAAACCATGAGACATTTTACATGAAAATGTGACGAAATTGAACAAGACACAATCAAAAAATATTAAAAGTTTATCCAAAAAATCGCTCTAAAAACGTTATTTCCTTATTTTCTCATAAATTCTTAGGTTTTCTAAAAAAACTGTAAATCCTGGAGGATCAGCAACTTTTTAGAATGTCCGCAGCCGACTCCCCAACAGTACATATGAACACAACGTACTCGTAAGTTTCATATTAGTTTCCGCAGGAGCTTTGCAAGAAGCGCATGGCGCAGAAAAATGTAGCACCTGCAAAATAGAAAGAGCTTTAAACTTGGAAGAACAATGCATAAAAGAAAGACTGAAATATGATTCATTATTCAATACTTCGTTCCTAAGTGCTTCTTTGGACTCCCAGATCGGAGGTGCTTCTTCGTTATCTAACACTTCGGCATCGTCTGGCTTGAAGAGGAAAAAATGATGCATTTTACTTAAAAGTGTACTTAATAAGAAGATGCAAGGCAGGTCTACCGAAAACCGAACCTCATGCAAAGCTCACGATCTATATGTAGATTCAAAACGAATCATCTGTAGAAATGTCGATGTTTTTATGAAATATAATCGATTAAATATTTACTAGAAACATTTACTTAGAAATCTCAAATAAATTCAATAACCTCATAAGCAGTTTACGAAAAAATACAGTCAGGCAAAAGTCAAAACTAAGCTATACATGGGCAACAAGTGACTTAGTTTGTAGCATAGATTTTGTGCTTCAATCAATGCTGAGTCCTGATTGAGGAGTAACGTTTTTTTCGATTAGAAGGAAGGAATTGATAATTCTTTTAAAATTAGCTAATCGATTAGAGGAGTAATTCAATATAGCTATCTAAAATATACAAATTGAATTACAACGTGCTTTACGACGGTTTAAAACAGATGTACAAGCTTGAGGTCCAACTTTTGTAGAGTAAGAGGAAAAATTGAGGCCACAAACGAACAAATACAAACATTTTTCCGCAAAACTGCTTGAAATTGAAAAAAGTAAAAATCATGCAATTTTTAGGCTATTTAGAGGCTAACGTCCATTTATAAGATCATTTGGGCTATGTAAATTTCTCTGTCTAAATCCACATAAAAGCTTTAACTAGATCGATGATGCGGTGCACCAATGCATATATGTAGTCTAGCAATCATTTTTAAATTTATACATAATCCATTCAATATCATATTTCTGCATTCTCTGCTTACCTACATATAAAATGCCTAAATTAAAAATAAAATGACCTAAAAAGTCGAAATTTTTCATGAATACTTATAACTCGTATCAATTAAAATGACGAAATGGATTAAGCAAAATGAGCGGAAAAGCACTACAAAATAGAGTCTTACATACCTTATAAAAGCATTGCGCTATTTTGATCGTTCCCGAAAAATAGAACTTTTAATTTAGAGGTTCCGAATTTCGGGATTTTGTCCCTCCCCAACTCTGGGCCTTGGGAATGTTGTTCATAAACATACATAATACGTACAAGTACCTAAATAATATGCAAGTCTTGCAAAAAACAACTGTAACGTTTTTATAGCATATTTCAAATGATTTTTTGTCTGTTTGGTCCTCCCTTCTATCTTTAATAACACGGCTGGCTTAGGCCCGAGTATTTAGCCCATAGTTTTCCAAAGTCGAAAGTTCAGGGGGTGAAATCCCAAAATTTGGGACCACTTGATTTGGAGTTGAAGCCTTCTTGAAGGTCGAATATGAAAAATGGTTAAACATCCTTTATAACATGTTTTAATGTGGAAAACTGCATTTTTAAATACTTTTTGTCCAACTGACTACTTTCGTCCATTTTTAAGTGAAAAATGTAAGAATTTATCGGAAATTTTCACTTTTCAGATCATTTTATCTTCGTTCTAAACATTTTATGGGTAAACAAAACAGAAATGTACTGGTCAGCCCTAAGCACCGAAAAATTTCAACTTCTTTACTACTTTAGTACACAAAAATCATGCAGAAAATGTTTGATAGCTCAAAATCGTCTGACAGTGATTCGATACTTATACCTAAGGCAGTGTTTTTTTTGTACAAGGTTCGTTTGTACATAAACAAAGATGGTCCCTAAAAGTCTTTGTACATTTTGTACACACAAATTTTTGGGTACTATAATATGGTACAGTAGCGAATTTAGTGTGGCAAAAACAGTCGTTCGACCTTTGAAAGTGTATTTTAGCTAATTTCTGGCTTTCTGAGGGCAAAAATCACTAATAATCGTCTCAAAACGGCGCGAAGCGCCGAAAAACCTGACATTTTTCTTTTAAAATGCAATTTCTGACATTATAAAGATAAATAGAACACACAATTACTCAGTGCCGAAAATTCTAGCGAATTTTAAACCTTTTTTGCAGTTTTTGTCTGCCCAAAAATCTTTGTACATGTACAAAGACGGTCCCCAAAAGTCTTTGTACATCGGGAAAAATCTTTGCCGAATACAAAAAACACTGCCCTGAGGTAGGGATAATACCGTCCCTCATCCCCTTAAAAGAATGTGTGATTTAACCTAACCTGAAACCGCGACCGTAGCTGACTGAAAGACTGTTGATAAAAATAACGCAGGAAAATAATAATTTTTCATAGATGAAAATTGAAAAACACTTTCACTATTTTCTACGCATGCTTACCACAAGAGCAAGCAATTTGTCCTGCTGTAACGATCTGTGATAATGAATCACCTTCACGTTAGCATCAACCTGATACGGATTAGGGTTTTCAACAAAACTATCTCCACTAGGATCATCTATTATCTATATGGGAAGGTAACATGGATTACTCAAAGCAAGAATTACGAGCGATTCATAAATAAAATTTATAATAGTGAACTCCTCCTGTAGCGTTAGCAATTTGGCAAATTTGATCAGAAACGCGTCGATTTTATCGGCTTGCGCAGTATTTATAGCCTTAAAAAGGGGAATGCGAAATTCGTATCATAACGGAAACCAGCGTTAAGGATAATCAAATTAAGACATAGAGTAATTCAAGCAAAAAGTTATCAGAAACTCTCAGGTAATTTTGAGCTATGTATGTAATGCATTGAATTTTCAGGTGCTGAAATACTAAAATCAAAATTTCCCAAAACTTACCGTCCTATTAATTTCCTATTGGATTTAGCATATAACTCATAAAATTAAAATCAAAATTATTAAAAACTAAAAATATTCTTGCGGAGCATCGCACTAGATTATGAATTTAAGTATCTTAACTGCTAGGGACGCCGGAGCAGAAACGAAAAATGCTTGTAAACAAGAAGGTATGACATTCGTTTGTACTACACAAGTAGATACAAACGCAAATTTAAAATTGTTTGTTCTCTTCCTTCATATGATTTGAAAAATGCAGTCGCTATATGTTTATTTAACGGTTTGAAATTTCGATATGAGATATTCATCGGTAGTGACAGTGAAGCTAAGTAAGGGATTCCCTATCCATAACTTAAATGTATGAATGGTCGCGAATGACAGGATATTATCCCTGTCGACTTTAACGTTATACTCGTATGAGTAAACATACGTATATAAAGCGTTTCTCGGTTTTATTTCCATTTTTGCTAAATTTTTCAAAGTTTTAGACTCTTGCTAATTTATAAGAAGTAAAACTCAAGACGTCTTTCTGTCTATCTTGAATGAAATGTATCGAGCCGAGCATGTTCAGTTCAGTGTACGAATGTATGAACGTTAAAAGCATACATGTTAGAGGGGATAGGGATCCCCCACCCAAAGTCAAACTTCCCCTCCCCCATCCCCCACAAAACCAGAAACCTGTTGACCCCCCATGTTTGAAAAAACGAATTTTTGGCCGTTTCTAGGCGTTTTTTGGCCATTTTCCCCGAAAATTAGAGGTCATTTACCAACCCATCTAAAATGGCCGGGACCTCACCCAAAATTTCGAGACATGTGTGGTTGAAAGACTTGATTACTGCCTCACTTTTCTATAATCTTGACTTTGCTCAAGCGCCTCACTTGCCCGTGTAATTATACCTTCGACTGTAGTAATTTCTAAATTAGCAAAGGAAATGATTAAGGCAGAGATAAAGAATAGAGTTCTGCCTGGCCTTAATTCACTTTTCCAAAATGTAAATGCTTCCATTGAGGATGCCATGCACATAAACTCAGCGAGGAAAGAAACTCAAGTTTTTTTTGAAGGCTCAAAATCCAAAAAACAATTTTATTCTTCAACTTATCCTATTCTTCTACCTATACTGAGACAACTTAATAAAAGTTATTATAATATGCAAAGCAGATTGCGTGTGATCTCCTTAACTGCAATAAAGATGGCAAATTTAAGTTAGAAAAAACTTGATAAGGCTGAAAAACTACTGAAAAACAACAAAAGTCATGTTTGAGCTTTTCGAGCTTTCAAGACAGCTTAAAAATACCTGTTAAGTCAAACACTTAACTTTACATACGTATGTAAACTCAAAAAGGTTCATAAAAAATAGAGCTTAAAGCGGACTGCTCATTTTTCGCTTTTTTATTTATCCTTTCACAAAATTTCCCTATTTTGCAGGTACATATAAGCGATCCCGTCTGCACATCTGTAATATGCGTGCAAGCGCGCGAGTTTACCAAGTAAATCAAATGGCTAATTCTACCAACAGACATCTCTACAAAAATTTCTTCTTGAGCAACAAGCAGGGAATCCCAATATAACACTCGCATATTGAAAAACTAATACCATTCATTTCAATTTAATGTCCCGAAATTCAATTAAATGATCTTTTTTTATTTCACAAAAACGACTTACCGCCATAGGTGGGCGGCGCCTAAATTCTGGGGGTGCAATATTTTTCAAAGGTCAAAAAATAGCGTTAAAAATGGTGGTGTGGCGAAAAACACACCATTTTTCAACGTTTCTCATCGAGCACTATCCATTGGCATCGAAAAATTGCGAAGAAAAACAAAAAATAATTGAACTCTGGGGGTATTTTGGTTTCTGGGGGGATTTTGGTTTCTCGGGGGTGCATACCCCCTAAGCCCGGGTGTGCTTACCGCCAGCTTGACTGCATGATGGTATTTCGAAATCAACCTCTGGTATTGAAACCGCAGCATACTTTGACTTAACAATTTGTCGGTTTAAGTCCTAGAAAGGCACAGGGCAAGACATAATATCGTGCAAATTGCCTACTACATACATATCATGTCGAAGAATAGAACGAAAATATTCTACTACATCATTACAGACAACATTAAAGGCAAAAATATAATGAGGCAATATTTTACACGATTCTATTCTTAATCATCATGATTACACTACTTAACTCGAAAAGCAGCATTACCACAGAGCAAGTGCAATTTGCTGAATCTTTTCTTGATATGACCATGCGCTGTGTACATACAACATGTCATTTCTAGCGGGATCAAGCCCGAAAAATTTTTATGGAGTGACTTTTCGGGCTAAGCATGATGGGCTCATGCCAAAATCAGTTTTTGACCTTTCCGGACAACGTCCGTTCTTCCTACAATATAAAATCATTTTGGAAAACTACGAAAAATTTGGATAAATCGAGTAAATTGAACAGATTAGAGTCAAAAATGAGCGCATATCGCGAAATGCCGAAAATTTGACACAATTGAGTCAAAAGTTAGCTAAAAACGCGAAGAAACGCATTTTCTACGACTTTCAGTAAAATCGACAATTCTGATAGAAGGGATAACACACAACCATTTTGCGGGGGCAAGAAGCAATTCTGGTCGCGCAAATGAACTTTGACGCTCATTTGCACGGCATGCAAACAAACCGATAAATTACCGGAAATCTGCATAGTTCAGCTCTATAAAGTCCTTTGTAAAATTCTTCAAAATGTCGACGCCTCGCAAATGATTCGATATGTTACGCGAGTTTCTTTTCAATGTACATAATGGTAAAACTGGTGGAAAATATACTTAAGTATTTATGTGAATATTCATTTGGAGAAAATGAACCCAACAAATACGCCGATTCATTATACGTGTGAACGTCCTCTTCCAATATTATTTTACATAAAGCCAAAAATAGAATCCGCATTCGTCAAAATCTATAATTAGACTATAATTAGCATACACACATGTAACGCTTGAAACTTTGGACGGGGAATACCCGGACTCCGGCCACTTAAATCGGGAGGGGCGAGTGGGTAGAAGACTTCCAGTTTTTTGACCGAAAATTGCAATAAAAACAAATAAAAATGGCCCAAAAAAGCATGTTTTCGCCACAAAAAAAATTAGGTGGATTCGAAAATTTCCAGACTTTAAAGGATGGAGGATGACGACCAACTTTGGGTGGGGATTCCCCATAACCCTGTTACATAAACGATAGTTCCCCAGAAGTCCTGTCCAGTCAGCAACTGGAATATTTTGGATCTTGACAGACCTTCTCCATTGAAAAATTTGTTTCCAGTTGCTAAGATTATTAAATTTAACTAACTTTTTTAACTTTTTTTCCAATCCCTTTGCAGCAAAGACTATGCCCGAACGGTAATGACAAAGAAAGTCTAAACTATACAGTTTAAGAGCACATACATACGTACCAGATTCGTTTGTTTTATTTCTCGCACGGTTAGTGGCGGATCTAGGATTTTCCTAAGGGGGGAGCGGTATCCCAACTTTTCCAAAAACAGTCAAAGATAGGTCCAAAAATTTGCCATTAACACGCTAAATAGCGTTTTTACGGTGTTTTACATTGTATAGTTTTACATAAAACAACTTTTGACGCAATATTTTTCCTTAAAATTTTAGAATTTTCGACAATTTTGTGCAAAAAAAATTAACAAATTTCTTTGACTTGAACAAAAATCTGGCTCGAAGCGCCAAAAAAATTTTGAAATTATGGCGGATAGACGTCTGAAGGCATGATTTAATGCTTGATTTCCTGTATTTATAGCATTTAATGCTAAACATCGAAATTTTTAATTGAAAATAGAAGAAAACTATGCAAAAATAGCTGTTCCAGCAGTCAAATTGTTTTGAAACCTACATGAACAGAAAATGGCTACCAGGTCGCCAAGAAAGTAAATAAATGTCACTAATTAGGTATCATCCAGCGCGTAGCGCCGAAATAAAATTTGAGAAATTATGGTCACTGACGGCCAAAAATCATTGCAAATTGCAAATCCATTCTTCATCTCGCCAAATATTTCTGGCCATGGGGAGGAGCGGCCGCCTCCCCCGCCCCCCTTAAATCCGCCCCTGCGCACGGTAGGTATGTTGTGCCTAGGCCTACCTTCTTATCACAAACTTTTACAACGTAACGGATCCCTTGTTCTTGGATTTTTGTCGCTGATTCAATCTCATTATTCGAACAGCCGCAATGTTCACATGAAAACGACATTATGATTACATCGCGATAAAATGGTATTCGAGTCAAAAGTAATCGAGTGACGCCCTGTTAAAAGTAAGCACATTTCTAAAACAAAAATTCATCAATTAATTGAACAGCGTTGCATGCACTGAATGGCAAGCCAAACTAAGCAGATGGAAGGATGAAGCACATTTTACATGGTCATCAATATTTTTCAGTGATTCAAAGCTAAAACTTCTAGCATACTTGGTGTGAGAACTGAAAAATCGATAATTCTATAAAAAAAGAGGTTCAATACGAATAAAAAAGGTGCACATTTACCAACTTGTATTGAGACCTAATAAAATCACAGACGGTCGACAACGCGCATTACTGGAGTCTAAAAATTTTTCGAGTTTAGATAACCATTAACGAAATCAGTAAAACGTTTTTCGTTCTGCTCATGCTTTTTATAAATTTAAAAAATGTAAAGACCATCTACCTACCTTACCCACACTCTCAATTTTTGAAAAATTATTCTATCCATACATGCACATAGGGGGTGAGGGGTATTACCCCCTGAAGGGTCAGCCGGCCGGCGATTTTGAGCTGATGGAACGTTTTTTGCATCATTTTTGAGGTCAAAAGCAGTAAAAACATCTAAATTTTTCCGGCGCATCCCGCCAGATTAGTACGTTTGAGTACTTTTTACTCAGAAAGCGCCTAAAATTGATGAATTTTTGCATTTTTTAGTGTTAAAAGTGATATAATGCAGTCAAAATGGACTTAAAATGCTTTTAAAATGCGATGTTACCAAAAAAACGTTTTATAGGCTATTTTGACCATTTTGATCGTTAAAACAGCAACAAAAAAATCGTGAACGTTAAATTTACTGTTTTGGATTTTAGGGATTTCACCCCCCTGCCGACCCTGACCTTGTGCACCTATGGCCCATCTATTCAATGGAAATCTACCGAGTATCAATACCTTGAAATCTACCATACAGAGGCACAGGGTCAATTCAGGGTCGAGTGACTTGACCCTGGTGGTTGAGCAACCCCGCAGAAGGAATCTGACTAACCTCTTAAGAGTTTTGAACATTTCCAGTAACATGAGACAAAATGAATAAAATCAAAAATTGTCTTAAAAAGTGACTGAAATTGACCAGAAACTGTGGAATAACGTAGTTTCAACGCTATTTTAGTATTTATACCAATTTTTGAGGTCATTTTGGCTCAAAGAATCTCAAACCCCTAGATCGACCATGCTATGCATTAGGGATTTTCCGGTTCCAGATTTTTCAAAAAATTCGTTCCGTTCCTCTTTAAACAAGAACTTCGGTTCTGGTTCCGCTTCTTGCGTAAGTTGGAACCGCCGGTTCCGGATCCGGTTCTTCAACTAGAGAACCGTCGGTTCCGGTTCACGGTTCCTGTGTCAAAGTATGTAGGTACGCTCTTGATAGCCTGACTTCACGGGATCATATGACGAAATAATTGAAAGATAAATTATTAAAGAAGTCGTTTCAATCTGGCAACTGCACTTTCAAACAAGTTTTACGTCTAGTTGACAATTTACTTATAAATCGCTGAATATTATCTATGTGTTTCTCGAATAAAATATTATATCATGTCTGGCTTTGTCTGTACAATCTTTCATTCAATTGAACACTATGTTTCCACTGTTCTTTGCTCATTAGAATTCGTAAATTGGTGTATTTTTTGAACAGCTGTTCAGTGGCGCTGCAATCATTTACGACCCTCTCAGAAACAGGCTACATGGCGAAAAAGCAGAACGACTGTTATTTTTAAAATATAATTTACCCGGAGCAAAATTTGCATACTAAGTTTTAATCTGTAAACTTTTGGGTATAAAAGATTGACTCGCTGCTTCATGCCTTCACTGATTTTTATGAAGTTCGATTTTTGACTCTACTTCTAAAAACCGATAACCGACTCCAAAAAGATCGGTTCCGGTTCTTAGAGAATCAAGAAATCGGTTCCGCTTCCGGTTCTTAGAAAATCAAAAAATTGGTTCTCGGTTCCGGTTCCAAAAAATGGTCGGTTCCATGCATCTATGGTCATGTCATGACCAACTCCGCAGGTTTTAGGGATATGCATATAAAACGTTATAACATATGTAGCAGGAGGAAGTTCAAGAGGGATCTATCTAGTAAACGACGCAGGTCTTTGATTACAAAAACAGCTGAATTAAAAAATAAAAGATTCATACCATCTCCTCACAATTCATACACAGGGACTCAATTTCTGTTGGAGCATTTGCGACATCGTCGGCGCACAACGGCTTGAATATTTCTGTCATATTATTCTTGCAGTAAAAATCGAATATAAATTGAAGCCGTCACAAATGATGCACAGTATGAAAATTCCAGGGGAGCAGCGATTGGCGTAGCGCAGCGAGCGAGACCATGAATAAAAAGCCTTAAAAATGGCACTTATACACTTTAACTACCACCGAATTTTTTCCATCTTGATCAACATAGTGCTATAGACAGGCACGTAGTTAGGATTTTATTTCGGGGATGGAGGGAAGGACACGAGCAAAATTCTTTCATAAGACGATGGGGGACCAAAGGATGAATGTTAGTTTGCAAATTTCACTACGGTTTAGGCGTAGCCAGAATTTTCGCCATATGGGGAATCCAAAAACTTTTTTTCATCTAAAAAAACCCATAAAAAGGGGCGAAGGCCATTAAATAACTATTTTTTGGGCTTTTCACACTGTCCAGCACTATTTAAGCAATTAAGAAATTTGAAATGTTTTATGTTTTCGACGGAAAAAATGCTTATAATGCGCACGAAGAGTTAATTTTGTTTGACTTTTCCTGCAATAAAACGATAGAAACTGCCGAAAGATAGAAGGAATCGGCGCAAAGCGCCGATTTTTCCGATTTTACGTCGCAGAACAGCATCGTGCAACCATATTGCTCAGTTCTTGAACATGTCAACAATTTCCCCAGGGGAATTCCCCCTTCCCCTGGCTACGCCAGTGCTACCCGGTTACCTTGAATACGTTGAGAATTAAATCAAAACCACCTCTTAAAGGGCTGAGAGGGCCTGATGTGGCGCGTTCAAGCGCCCTTTCAGCGGGGTTCAGAACAGAGCCATGAGAAATTTTGTAAAAAGAGGACACTTCAATTTTAAGTCATAACGTTGAAATTTTTACAAAATCAGCCGCGTCGTGATTCTAAGTTCATCTTAAAAATGTGAGCTTAATCAGCGAATTCATAATCATCGCCAAAAAACTGCTGCCATTCTAGTTTCTTGAAAAATGCCATTTTCTGCATAAAACCAGTGAAGAACAGAAGACATATAGATGCAAAATACACTTTAAGTTGGCATTTTTCGCGCGGTGAACGCGATTAAGTATCAACGGAAATGCAATTTATCGCATGATGAAATTTCTTGCCTGCGTGAATTATTAAGCGATGCGAACTTCGCAGGAGGTATAAATCGAAAGATCGTATCGCGGACAAACCTGCGCACTGGCCTAGCCAGGGGAAAGGGATTCCCCAGGGGATTATTTCGACATGTTCAAGAAGTGAGCAATATGGTTGCATGATGCTATTCTGCGACGTAAAATCGAAAAATTCGTCGCTTCGCACCGATTTCTTTCATCTTTTGGCACTTTCTATTGTTTTATTGCAGGCAGGAAAAGTAAAAAAATATAGCGCTGCTTGCACCTTATAAGCATTTTTTCCGCCAAAAACGTAAAAATTTTTTAAAAAAATTACTTTTTCATTGCTTAAATAGTGCAGAACGATGTTAAAAGCTTAATAAACAGATTATTTAACGACCCCTGCCCGTTTTTATGGGTTTTTTAGCGAAAAAATTCTTCATGGATCCCCCCTGTCGAAAATCCTGGCCACGCCTATGAACCTGCGATTCGCGCGATAGTATAAATCGGATTCGCGTACACTGACCGATCATACGACTGCAATATTTCGCAAACTCGGCGCGATGCGTGAAGTATAAATCAGACCAGGCGTTACTGGCATTGGTGTAGCTGGTTCACATATGTATTAAGATAGTCAAATTGTAAAGGCGTATGTATGCAGTTCGTAGCATCCGATGAAGCGGAAGAAAGTTGCTGCCAACCAGATTCGAAACATGGACCTCTTGCTTCAAAACCCAGAACCTTAACCAATCGACCAACACTGGTTCATTTCGATAAAGAACGCAAGGTATTTGTAATGTTTGCATTGATTTACCTGCTTATTAGGCTTAGGCTTAGTATCATGGACTGACCAAAATGTTGGTGTCAGCGTTTAAAATAATGCCTGAGTAATAGAATGCGACGAACGGAGCGAACGACGTGAGTCGCATCCCATTACTTAGGCTTATTTCAAACGCTGGCATCAACATTTTGGTCAGTCACATGAATCTACAGAAACAATCCGAACACTGCCTTCCTTACTCGTTTTAGGCTTGACCCAATTCGAACCAGTCAGGTGGCAGCTTTCACCGGATACTTCTTGCTGTATACCGTTTACAGAGCTACTTGTGAATCTAAACCAAGTACTGAATTAGGCCCGGATGGCCTGTGCGCTTATTTTATCAAAAAACGATGTTATTTGCTCTCCTCTTCTCCTGCTTCTATTTTTGAAACAGCTTTTCGATCAGGTTCAGTTCCAAAATTGTGACGTTAAGCAAATGTAATTCCTGTTTTCAATGATAAAGGCGATTCTGGTTGTGTTGAAAATTATCGTCCGATTTGTTTGTGTTGCTCTCAGTGTTTTTTTGTATTTGGCAAAGATTTTTCCCGATGTACAAAGACTTTTCGGGACCGTCTTTGTACATATACAAAGATTTTGGGAAGACAAAAATTGCAAAACGGTCTAAAATTCGCAAAAATTTTCGGCGCTTCGCGTCAAAATGAGTAATTGTCTGTCCTATATATCTTTAAAATGGAAGAATTTGCATTCAGAGTGGAAAAATGTCAAATTTTTTTGAGCGCTTCGCGCCGTTCTGATACAATTTGCAGTAATTTTTGGCGTCAGAAACCCAGAAATTAGCTAAAACACACTACCGAAATTCGAAAAACTCTGTTTTTCCTACACTAAAATCGCTACTGTACTATATTATAGTACCCAAAAATTTGTGTACAAAATATACAAAATTTTTTTGGGAGGACAAAAACTGTAAAAAGGTGTAGAATTCCCAAAAATTTTCAACACTTCGCGCCGATATGAGTAATTGTTTGTCCTATATATCTTTAAAATGGCAGAATTTGCATTTAGAATGGAAAAATGTAACGTTTTGAGATCGATTTTTAGTAATTTTTGGCATCAGAAACCCATAAATTAGCTAAAATACAATACCAAACATCGAAAACCCTGTTTTACCACACTAAAATCGCTACTGTACTATATATAGTACACAAAAACTTGCATGTACAAAATGTACAAAGACTTTTGGGGACCGTCTTTGTACATATACACATGGACCTTGTACAAAAAAAACAATGGTTGCTCTCCTTGTAAAATCATGGAAAAAATCGTCAATAATAGGATTATTGAGTACTTAAATAAAAATAATTTGCTTTCTCCTCTTCAATTTAATTTTTTAAAAGGTAGATCATGTGAAAACCAATTGTTTAAGTGTAAGAACGAATGGGCGAAATGTATCGATAAAAAATCTACAATTGACGTAACTTTCATCGATTTTGAAAAAGCTTTTGACAAAATTTCGCATACAAAATTACTTCATAAACTTTCTGCATATGGCTTATATGATTTCCTATTTAAATGGCTTAAATCTTTGTTATCTTCTCGATCTCAGCTGCTGTAGTCATTAATAGTTCTTTTTTCGGATTGCCTAAATGTATCCAGCGGTGTCCTGCAAAGGGA
This sequence comes from Mermis nigrescens, assembly GCA_036768485.1. Taxonomy (NCBI): domain Eukaryota; kingdom Metazoa; phylum Nematoda; class Enoplea; order Mermithida; family Mermithidae; genus Mermis; species Mermis nigrescens. The sequence goes on along the minus strand of JAVLUZ010000273.1, from coordinate 1,838,194 downwards.
GTGTAGATAGGGCCTCTTTTCATGATTTATATAAATGATTTGTGCTATAATATCAATAGTTGTGTACGTTTATTTGCCGATGATGTTGAATTGTATAATTCGTCTTCTTGTAACGCTATACTTCAAAACGATCTTAATAAGCTTTATATGTGGTCGCAAGAATGGCAGCTTCAGAGTATCTATCGATAAATGCTCAATTCTGTACATGGATTATACAAATCCTAAACATCAATATTTTATTGGAAATCAACTTTTGCCTTCTGATTCGGACTGTGTCCGTGACTTAGGTGTTCTTCTGTCTCAAAATTTGAAATTCAATCAAGCACTATCACGAAATAATCAAAAAAGCTTGTCAGCGCTCTAATCTGATACTGAAGTTATTCTTCTCTCGTGATCATGAAATTTTGTCTCGTGCATTCAAGATCTATGTTCGTCAACTACTTGAATATTGCTCTACTGTTTGGAGTCCATATCGTATTCGAGATATTGATCGCATTGAAAGAGTTCAGCGCAGGTTCACGCGAAGTATTTTTAGCTTTAACAGCGGTTTGCCTTATAACGATCGTTTAAATAGAAGAAGAAAATTTATTCGGTGAAACTATTGAAAAAGACACATAAAAAGTAGGTAAAAATGCATTGTCAATGTAAAAATAATACACAATGTGCATAAAACAAAGTATGTACATAAAGCAACAGATAATGCAATGGTATCGGGAGCGTAAGGCAGAGAATGTTACAAATTTTAGCCACCCTGTTCGCAAAGTCGTGTTTTCTACAATCTGAACGTGATTGTTTGATGAACAGTTTCATATTATTTACGTATCTAGTGCCTCTGTCAGGTGTAAGCTGAAAAAATTCATTAAATGTCAATATGTTGTGTTTAACAATTTTAAAAGCAAAAGCAAGATCAGTGTGGATACGACGGATTTCGAGTCGTTCCAAGTTTGGGATATTTAATCTTTCATCATACGATAAAGTTTTGTTCCAAAATAATTTTTTTGTAAATTTTCTTTGTACTTTTTCAAGTCGTGTAATATCTCCAATTTGGTATGGATTCCAGACAACAAATCCGTATTCAAGGATAGGTCTGACGTATGTTTTAAAAAGCTCTTAAAAGAGAAAGAAATTTTATTACTAATAAACCAAACTGATAAAATACAGAATGACAAGTTACATAATAGATACAAACAAATTAGTAACGGGACATGCGAGTCAATGGAATGACAATTTTTACGCGCGCACCACAAGATAACTAGATAAATCAAAGTTTACTAACCTGGATTAAAATATGTTTAGGTTAGGGGAAGATACAATGAAGTCAAAAAGATCGTTCCAAACTGTGATGTATTTGTAAAAGAAATCAAACTTTTCTAAACTAGAATGTACAACAGGTGTAACTAATTTAAATTTATTGATGCTGCAGGTAACATTATAATTAAATACAAAAAAGTCATCAGCTTCTAAACATGATTTATGACAAATATTTTGATACAATCATACACAGGCAAATCTGCAAACGTCCTTAATTCAAGTCTGCACAATTCAAGTTGTATTAGACGATCCTCGTAAGAAAGAATATTACTGTAACCAAAAGCATATTTAGTGAATCTACGTTAAACAGCTTCCAGTCGATCTATATCACTAAGATAAGAGGGGTTCCATACACTGCAACAGTACTCTAATAAAGGTCTAACATCACAAATATAGGCTTTAACAAGGGGTATTCCTGTGCCTGATGCACACTCACCTTTTGTGTGTGCACACGTTTGGTGCCTACCGTATGTGCATAAACAGTATTATAAATGAACGTATGATAGTGCTAACGCCGCTGTTTTTTTAAATATGTATTCAAACACGCTGATTTCACTTGCGACATTTTTAAACTAAATTAAAACGCATTAGGTACATAAATCAGATAGGTTCTATAAATATTTGCATGCCTTTTAACAGCTCGCTTAGTTTGATCAAGAAGAGCCTCTAAGTCGTGACCTATAGTTGTCGTTCTTATTTCCACCTCCTTGTAACGCAATATATGTATGTAGTCTGCCTGTCAGCGATATCAACACCTGCAAAACCAGACCTACATATATAAATAAGATTCCTGTGGTCTTTTTAACTCCGGCTCGGTGCATGAAATCGCTCAACATTAGAACACCCTTACTACTGTAACGCCCGACTTCGTAGTTGCTTAACGGCCAGTGATTGATTTTGCCGAACAGTGAAGAAATTGAAACACCCGTCATCATGCACAACTTTTCAGTGTAATGTAAAAATTATTATTATTGTAAGACATATATGTACATACATACAGTTTATGTTTTAGCCTACTGTTGCTCGGTTTATAGTGTTTTTACTACTGTAACATCTAATGCGTTTTAATTCAGTTTAAAAATGTCGCAAGTGAAATAAGCGTATTTGAATATATAAAAAACAGCAGCGCAAGTACTATCATACGGTCATTTATAATACAGCTTATGAACATACTGTGGGTACTAAACGTGTGCATACACAAAAGGTGGGTGTGCACCAGGCACGGGAATACATTAACAAGGTTACATTTATCACGTGAAAAAACGATTTGCGTATTAAAATGCATATAAAGAAAGCTTTTTTATCAAAGAATTAAAATGTTCCTTGAATTTTGAATTTTTGAATATTAAAACTCCTAAATCACGGACAAACAAGTTATCACTAGAAATAATTTCCCCACCTAGTCTATAAACAACTTTTTGATTATTATTACCCAGATAGAGAACTTGACTTTTAGTTCGTGGAATAGGAAAATCCCATGTTATTTCCCAGTCAAAAATCTTATCTAAATCAGACTGTAATAATCTATAGTTTTACGACTAATATTGAAAATTTTTATATCATCTGCGAACATATAAAGTGTACTATAAATATTATCACATTTATCATTTATAAAAATAGATCAAAAATAACGTAGGATTCCAGAACTGAGGAAGACCGCTTATTACTGGCAATGATTCAGATATATGACCGTCAATTTTTACTTTCTGTGATCTGCCTGATAACAATGATCGAATCCAGTTTAGCAAAACTCCAGAAATTTCTGAATATTCAAGTTATCGTAACAGTTTAGATTATTTATTTTGCGTTGTGCTTATACTTTCAAATTATTGCTGGACACACTACAGTAACATATTCTTCGTAACGAGATTCTCCGTTTTCATTAACAATTACGAATTGACTTTGACAACCCTGCTGAACAGTGAACACATACCTACTAATACAGTAGATTAATCATATATATCCTAAATCATTTAAAATTTGTAACTTGCTTTTCCAGTGCTAGTCTCATTCCAATATAAAAAATCTCACATAAATTTGGGTTAGCCTCTAAAAATATTTACCAAAGAGTAGATCAGCAGATAAAAAGTGACAAGTGAAGTGAATTGAAGGTGTTTAATAATTATCGTATATTTCTTACTTTTCTATAAAAATTCGAAATAAACAGAAACATATATGAAAAACTATACCTATGCATACATTTGTCAATGCTGTATAACATTGTAACTATCCGATTCAATAACGCAAAACTTCGAAGCTTTTGCTCAAGCTTAAAATAGATTTTATTGAGTTCAACTTTTATTAGTGCATGAATTCGCTTGGTAAACCAATTTGTATATTACTGTTATGCCCGATTCCTTCATCACTCAACCCGCCGCACCCATAAGATAATTCGCTACCGACTTCGCGTCGAGCAATGGACAATCGAGATGCTCCAATAATAGGGATTTTAATTTTCCGAGTGGATCCATGCACTGGGCTAAAAAAGATCGTTTTTTTCAAAAACCACATTGAGGGAGCGTGGCGACTTATCGAGCTGAAGAGCCGCAATGCGTTACTTTCAATTAATTTGATCAATATGTCAACTCTACATACATACCTACAGATTTCGACCATGGTAAAAAAATGGCGCACCGAAGATCACGGATACCAGTCTACGTTCTAAGTCACCATCTCGAAGGTCCAACTTTTATGTAACTTGATGATACGAACGATTATTCTTGTGACTGTATCATTATTTGATGACGACACTGCCTTTATTAGCGATTTTTGCGACCGTTGGGGTCATACATACTTCTTGTTTGAAAGTTAATTATCATGATTATGAAACTTATTCAAAGCCCGATTCCAATTTCTATTGTTTCCACTGTAAACCAATTGTGAAGAAATATTTGCATATTGAACGTCGCTTAGATGATTTTGCTACTAAGTTTGCCGATTTAGAAAAGAAAGTTGATCGTCTTGAACATTCTCGAAATTCTCCTACCAATTATGATAAAAACGAGCTATCTGCTCTGATTAATGATGCTATCGAAGGAGATTCTAAGAAATGTAATGCTGTTCTGTTTAACTTGCCTTTATCGAACAGTGTTGAGGACATTGATCAAGTCAAACGGCTAATCGATTCTCATTCTGATGGTCACGATCTAGTATCATCTGATGTTACACGAGTCTTTCGTGATGGTCCCATTCACGAAGACCGCGTCCAGTTTGTCAAAGTTTGCCTAACGTCGGTTCAGGCAAGGCATCGCTTCGTTTCATTGATCAATAAGAGAGTCCGCGTTAAATCTAAAGACCCACTTTGGCGTTTGCGGTGCCGTCCTGACATCATCCTTCAAAGAAAACGTCAACGCGAACTGGTTTCCGAGCTCAACGATCGTAAATCTCGAGGTGAAGAAGGCCTTTTTATCGATTTTCGCGCCGATTGTGTTAAATGCAAACCAGACCGTAATATTAATAACCACTCTTCACCTAAGTAGTCGCGCCCATACGTGGGCAGCAAGAAAATTCTGGGGGGGGGTGTGCAAGATTTTTTGAAGGTCAAAAAATAGCCTTAAAAATGGTGGTATGGCGATAAAAACACCATGTTTCGACGTTTCTCATCAAGCACTATCCATTGGCATCAAAAAATTGCGAAAAAACGAAAAAATTTTCAAGAATTGAATTCTGGGGGGGGGGTATTTTGATTTCTGGATTCCTGCGGGGTTGTATTTTGGTTTCTGGGGGGTCCAGACCCTCCCCCAGACCCCCCCACGCCCATGTGTGGTCGCGCCCCTTTCTCGTACTTTGCGTTTAAAAGTTCTGTATTTCAATTCAAGAAGTTTGTTAAATAAGCTAGGTGATTTAAAACTTTTACTAAATAGCAAACAGTTTGAAATAATACTTTGTTGTGAATCTTGACTTTATCCTGAAATTCCAGATAGTCTCCTTTGCAGTTCAAATAATTACCAAATTATTCGATGTGATCGGTTAAATAAACGTAGGGGTGGACTTATAGTTTTTGCTAATAAAAATCTACATATTAAACACATCAAAATTCCTATCAATTTTCCTGCCTGTGAAATTTTAATTTTTGATTTATGCAATACTGATTTCAAAACTAGATTTATTCTAGCTTATCGTCCTCCTACTTATGATACTATATATGCTGAAAGTCTTTGTAATTCTATTGAATGGGCTTCTAATGTACCTTATCCTTTATTAATTGTTGGTGATTTTAATCTTCCTGAAATTGATTGGGTCTCCAACACCTTTCCTTCTGATCCCATCAATACTTTATTTTATGATACCTTCTGTACAACTGGTTTTGAGCAACTAATCCGTAGTCCAGCTCACGATAATAATATATTAGATTTTTACAAAAAAAATCTTTACCATGGACGCTTACTTAAATTGCGCACTGCCACGATCGCGAGTCGATACAACAACAAAGGTGAACGGAACGTTACACATTCTTAGATGGCCAAAATAATGATTTTTGGATCGAAAAATAGTTTTACGATGATTGATCAGTTCGGCTGTAGCTAGCAGCCTAAAAGAGGGAACATCCAGTGTAAATACATGGCCCCTAATGTCTACAGAATTGACGTAGGAACCCGATGTATTTGCCTTCAAGAGTTACTTAGGTATGTAGGTACTTAGATCTGCACTTAGCGCTGGCCCCGATCGCTTAGCCTGGGATCGCTTTGATCCCTGGACCCTTACAGACCTTACGGCTTCGATCCCCTCGGTCCTAATATTGCTGACCGCTTCTGGTCAGGTGATCTCAGCAGCTACGCCCTAAGACCTAAGGCTATCTACCTAATCTCGGAATTGCCACGGAGGTCAGTTGACCTTGCTTGTGTAGAAAATTATCGTCCGATTTCGTTGTGTTGCTCTCCTTGTAAAATTATGGAAAAAATTGTTAATAAAAAGATTCTGGATTACTTAAATATAAATAATTTACTTTCTCCTCTCCAATTTGGATTTTTAAAAGGTCGATCATGTGAAATGCAATTGCTAAAGTGTAAAAACGAATGGGCAAAATTTATTGATAGAAAATCTACTGTAGATGTAATTTTTATCGACTTTAAAAAAGCTTTCGATTCTTTATCGCACAAAAATTACTTCATAAACTTTCTGCATATGGTCTAAATGGTTTTCTTTTCAACTGGCTTAAATCTTTTTTATCCTCTCGATCTCAGTGCGTCGTTGTTAATAGTTCTTTTTTCAGATAGCTTTAATGTAACTAGCGGCGTCCCGCAAGGGGACATTGATAGAGGCCAACCCCTTTTTCTGATTTACATTAATGATTTATGTGATAATATGAGTAGTCGTATTCGGTTATTTGCTGACGATGTTAAAATGTATAATTTGTCCTCTTCTAAAACTATACTTCAAAACGACCTTAATAAGCTTTATACATGGTCGCGTGAATGGCAGCTTCAGATATCTATTGATAAATGCTCAGTTTTGTACATGGGTTATAATAATCCTAAACATCAATATTTTATTGGAAATCAACTTTTACCTTCTGATTCTGACTGTGTCCGCGATTTAGGTGTTCTAATGTCTCAAAATTTGAAATTTCAGCAGCACTATCATGAAGTGATTAAAAAGCTTCTCAGCGATCCAGTCTGATACTGAAGTTATTCTTCTCTCGTGATCATAAAATTTTGTCTCGTGCTTTTGTTGTATATGTTCGTCCGCTTTTAGAGTACTGCTGTACCGTTTGGAGTCCTTATCGTATTCGAGATATTGATCGTATCGAGCGAGTTCAGCGCAAGTTTACCCGTTGTATTTTTGGTTTTAGCAGTGGTTTGTCATATAATGATCGTTTAAAAAGTCTGTCATTAGAACGTCTCGAAATACGCCGTATTCGTTTTGCCTTATCCTTTTATTATCAGATTATTAATGGAAAATCACACATTCTCTGTGACGAGTTTTTCGCATTTAATCGTAACTATACTGCTCTGTCAATAACCTTTAAACTGACTGTTCCAGTAGCTCGTTCAGATATTCTCAAGTATGATTTCAGTCATAGATATGTGAATCTGTGGAATTCACTTCCAGTTGATGTTGTAAATTCACCTAGCTTAGAAATTTTTAAACGCAAACTAAATGCTTTTGATTTTTCTGTTCATCTGAAGGGGCACGTGTAGTTTTTCACGTTCGTGACTGCGTGTCCCGTTGCTGACGTTTTAGTCATATATCGTTTTATCATATCTTTGTATCGTACGCTGTGTCTTTATTTTTACCATGTCTTGTACGTTTTGCAATAAAATCTTGTTGTTGTTGTTGTTAAGTTTTAACTCTCTAAAAACGCATTTTTAACATTAAAAAATTTTCCACAAATGCCAACCAAGCCCAAAATATTTTCCATTTCCCAAAATGTTGGTTGACAAATAGAGCAAAATGTGGAGAAAAAACGGTGACCCACTAACTGCACTGCACACAGCACACTGGATGGATGCAATCCTTACAGTAAATACTAATACACTATAGTATGCATAAAATTTAGTACATACATAATTAAAATGGATAAATCTATAAGCGCATGTTTACCCGACTTGCGATGCGAAGGAAAATTTATGACTATAGTCTGTTCCATTCCAAACGGTCGATTTTTGCAAAAGTCGTTTTACTGCATTAATTTTAAGTGCACAATCGGCTTCTTTAATTATATTCTTATAGCGGTTGATGCTGAAAACTCTTCTTTTTGATGTTTAAGGTGCCGAGCTTATCATTCAGCGAATTTAACAAACAACTACAAGGGGCTAACTCGTAAAATATTCAGCTGCGGTAATAAAAAGCGAAATGGGCTGTTTAAAATGGAAGAGACTATTAATTTCTCTTCTGCGCAGTGCATCTAACTATATTCTGTTTCATTTATCCGAGAGCTTTTTCAATTAATGTTTTCGGAGGCTACAGTAAAGCTTTCCTTCATATCTTTTGTAGGTGGCTAGATTTCACTGTAGCTACTTAGCAAAGAAGGGGTTTTCATATCATTCTTTATGGCATAATCTATTCTCGTCTTCTAGCAGATCAATCAACTTACAGATAAAAATCGCGCATTCAGCTTATCCTGAGTTGAAAGTTCAAGCAGAATATACTAAGATTTTAGGATACCCCGCGAACGACGGATTACGATAATTATATATCAAATCAATGCTATAATTTGCAATCTGTCGGTATATTGTTGGACCTAGTTTTCAAAGTTTATGCCCAAACAGATCATAATGTGATGATAGTTTTTGGTAATCATGGAAAAGGTAAATGCGATTAATATGCTACGAGATGCGATAACATTTCACAAATCCTCTGCGGTCGTTAAGTGCGGAATCTAACGGATCTGCTTGTCATTAATTTAGGTAAGGTGTATAGCTTCTCGTGTTAGTTAGCTTACACATGTATATAATATAATTTAAAGTTACTGTTACAGAGTTGAAAATTAATTTGGTTTCAGCTTGGCATGTGCGTCATTCAGTTGCAGTAGTACTAGCGATTAGTTGTGTTTGTAAAATTTGTATAGACTACTTGATTTATAAGAAAGAAAGAAAAGAAAGAAAGAAAATTTTATTACTAATACCAACAGTTAAAATACGAAATGACAAGATATATAATAAATGCAATTACGAATTAGTAAAGGGACATGCGAGTCAATGGAATGACAAGTTTTACGCGCGCCCACAAGATATCTAGATAAATCAAAGTTTGCTAATCTAGATTTAAATATGTTTAGGTTAGGGAAGAAACAATGAAGTCAGGAAGATCGTTCCAAACTGCGATGTATTTGTAAAAGAAATCAAACTTTTCTAAATTAGAATGTACAGTAGGTATGACTAATTTAAATCTATTAATGCTACGGGTAATATTATGATTAAATACAAAAAAATCATCAGCTTCCAAACATGATTTATGACAAATAATTTGATACATCATACACAGACAAATCTGCAAGCGTCTTAATTCAAGTCTGCACAATTTAAGTTGTGTTAAACGATCCTCGTAAGAAAAAATATTATTATAGCCAAAAATATATTTAGTGAATCTACGTTGAACAGCTTCCAATCTATCTATATCCTTAAGATAAGAGGGGTTCCATACACTGCAACAATACTCTAATAAAGGTCTAACATAACAACTATAAGCTTTAACAAGATTACCTTTATCACGCGAAAAAAATGATTTGCGTATTAAAATACATCTAAAGAAAGCTTTTTTAATCAAAGAATTATAATGTTCCTTAAATTTTAAATTTCGAGGAATCAAAACTCCTAAATCACGGACAAACGGATCACTAGAAATAATTTCCCCATTTAGTCTATAAACAGCTTTTTGATTATTATTACCCAAATATAGAACTTGACTTTTGGTTCGAGAAATAGGTAAATCCCATGCAATTGCCCAGTCAATAATCTTATCTAAATCAGACTGTAATAATTTACAGTTACGACTAATATTGAAAATTTTGATATCATCTGCGAACATATAAACCGTACTACAAATATTATCACATCTATCTCTCAGGCAGGAGACTACAAAAACAAAATGAGTGAAAGTAATGTCAAACGTCGAGTTTTGCCTGTTGCCGTAGACGACTTGACTAATGTTGAATTCGAGACCTCCGAAGATGTGGAAATTTTGCCAACGTTCGACCGTATGGGGCTTAAGGAAGAATTACTGCGTGGCGTTTACTCTTACGGTACGGCACTTTTCTTCCTGATTTAATTAGATTTGTTCGGAGTCCTGTATTAAGGGGGAATAGGGGGCACGGCTGAACTTAAGAATATGGTACTTTTAGAAAAGGAGCAAAACGAATACGGCATGCCAAATTTTTTTGCCAAACTGGTAGAACATGATAAATTGAAGCGCGGAAAAAGTTTGGTGAAAATCTGAGCCATACTTGCAGAGTTGCAGGCAACTCTCGATTTGAGTGTTGGAGTGGGACGATTAAACGGCTCGATCTAAGGACTTACACATTTGTCAGAATTAAATAATATGGGCTGAAATAACGGAAGGAAGCATAGCAATGAAGGAGAAAAAAGAAAAAAGGCGTTGAAACCTGTCCGAAATTTCGGAAACTTAAAAAATTTTCATATTTGTTGCATGTTTTTTTCGGTTTTACCTGATAAGATATACGAAAATCTAAGTTTTTCGCTTCTAATATACTTAGGCTTAGGCTTAGTATATCTGAAAAGGTGTTTTAAGCTGCTCAGGTCGAGATCGCTCCCGCTCAGGTCGATGTATAGATGCTTAGGTCGATGTATAGATACTTAGATCTATGTATAGATGCTTAGGTCGATGTATAGATGCTTAGGTTGATGTATGTATAGATGCTTAGGTCGATGTATAGATGCTTAGGTCGACGTAAATTGGGTATCTACATGTGATTCTGCATTCAGCTGTTTGAATCTTTAAATACTTAGGTCGAGAAGATGCTTGCTTAGGTCGAGAAGAGGCTACTTAACGAAACCCATAGCTTTTGTAATATTGATCATAGACGGATGAAATTTTTTCCGCGCCTTCTTTTAACATGTTCTAAGTACTGAGCGAAAAATCCGCTCTTCTGAGGCAATTTTTTAGTATTTTGAAAGCACCATATTCTTAAGTTACTCCGGGGGCACGTGCCCTCCTCCCCCAAAATGAAATATGACAATGGTTTTTCCTCCACCCCCCTCTTTGCTTTTTTAGCCGAGAATCGCAAGAAATTTTCGCAATTATAATCATAGGTGTAGCCAGGATTTTCGCCAGGGGAGAATTCAAATATTTTTTCATCTAAAAAACCCATGAAAACGGGCGGGGCCATGAATAACCTCTTTTTTGGTTTTTCACATTGTCCTGCACTATTTAAGCAATAGAAAAATTATTTTCTGTGAAATTTTCACACTGTTTTGACGGAAAAAATGCTTCTAATGCACGCGAAGCGCTAATTTTTTTGACTTTCCCTGCAATAAAATGATAGAAATTGCCAAAAGATAGAAAAAATCGACGCAAAGCCCCTATTTCTTCTATTTTACGTCGCAGAACAGTATCATGCGACCATATTGCTCAGTTCTTGAACATCTTAAAATTTTCCCCCAAGGAGATTCCCCCATTCCCCCTAGCTACGCCAGTGAATATAATTAGAGTCTATTTAGTCCCAAGCGCACGGTTTAAGCACTCCATTTTTAGTTTATTCAATCTGAAGCGTATTTTGCATCCATGTCTACTGTTCTGCACAGGTTTAATGCAGAAAAGAGATTTGCTCAATAGGGTGTCCATTGAATTATCACCATATTTAAGGCATCTGGCTTGCAAAATTTACAAAGTGTTCAGCTCTAGTGGTCGTAAAACGTCTTTTTTAATTGATCCTTTGGTCCCCTTATGTTTTCAAAGAATGTTTGTCGTCCCCCCTCCCGAAACAATATCCTGGATACTGGCCTGTTTGTTGGTTTTCTAATTCACAAGCTTTATTACTCCTATTTCGTTCTGTATTACTAATACCTACTCCCAGGCCCGTATCCAGGGGGGTTGGGAGAGAACGTGCCCCCCATATAAAATGAGAGAATGATTTTTTCATTTTCTCCCCCTTTTCTTTTTAGCCAAAAATCGCTAAAAATCTTCGGCGCTTCGCGTCAAATTTTTCAATTATAATTAGAGTCTATTCAGTCCCAATCGTGCGGTTTAAGTTTAAACACTCCATTTTTAGTCTTTATACAACCTGAAGCGTATTTTGCATCAGTATATCTTAGGAATTTTGGTCGTGCCTCCCTTAAACAAAATCCTAATACTTTATTTAGGGCCGTATCCAGGGGGATAGCGGAGCACATGCCCCTCGAAACGAATTATGAGAATGATTTTTTCCTGTTACACTCTCCTTTGTTTTTTAGCCGAAAATCGGAAGAAAGCCGAATTTCACATGATCAAAAAATCATAAAAAACCTTTCTTATCAGAGAGCTTAACAAGACGAGTTATGGGGCGAACGCGCAACTACAAAAATTTCTGTATCTTTTTTGATCGTATACTCAAACGAGAGCAACAATATTTAATTTATGGATTAAGGGTAATAAATTATCTATCTAATTAAAATTTTTTAACACATTGACTCCTTTTAAAATCGCATTAGAAACGATTCTAACGACTGTTCCGCTGTCTTATACCTGCTCTGATCAGTTATGAAATGGCGGGATAAAAGCGGGCCTTTTTATTCCCGAGATAAGTCATTCCACCTTCTGTCATACCGCTTACTTTTATTCCGCCGTTTTATTCCGAAATTAGCGCCTGGAACGGCACTATTCCGCGTTCTGTCATACAAACTTTATTCCTGGAAAACACACTTTACTCCGCGTTCTGTAAAACCAAAATATTCTATTGCGTCCTCTTATTCCACTATTTTATCCCGTAATAGCGCTATTCCGCATTCTGTCGTGCGGCCCTATGTAAACGTAGAAAATTTGTTTATACGTCGTATATATTTTTGTTTTTTCTCATTTACGGGTTCGAGAAACCTTCGGCGATTCAGCAAAGAGCCATTAAACCTATCATGAAGGGTCGGGATGTTATAGCCCAGTAATTATTGTTTATTGTCTTGTAATACTTCAGTTGCATTCTAAACGAATTAATATCAATTCACGCGGCGAACAACAATGACGTAAACGAGAAACTAAATTTGACCTATATAATTCATTCTGTTTTTTGTAACTCTTAACATTGAGCTTTAGTTTCGAACAATGTTATTTGACTAGAAAAATTGTAAGCTTTCCTAAGGAAAATTTTCTTAGTTCCTGAGTCCTTACGATCATTTTAATAGTGCTTATTTGTTCAAAGAAAGGAAATTCGCTGAGACACTATTTATGAAATACAAAGTATATACTTTGGCAGGAGAATTGTGGTCGTCGCATGTAAAAATCGATTTGAAGGATTTTTGATAACATTGAAAATCAAGAATTAAAATTTTTGAATTTCAATTTAAAAATATTACGATTTCTATCGTAGCTAGGTTACAAAAATTGTTTTTAGTCTTAGAAATAAAAATCGATCTGTTGCGATAACAAAATTTTAAACGTTTATCCAGGCTCGTATCCAGGATTTTATTTTGGGGGTGGGCGAAAATTTTGAGGTCAGATATTTCGAGAACTATTAGGAGATGGGCAAAAATAAGGGCATTTTTTAGCGTACCTCAACGAGCTCTATGCAGTGGTCAAGAAAAATTTCAAGAAAATATTTTAAAAAATTTTCATTATATTACATACTCATATTACACAAATCTATCGTTTAAACAATCTGCATGACTAACTTTCTCATCATTCAATCGACGAATTGACGAATAATTCCCTGGCTTCTGTCTTTGTATTTAATCCTTGTGATCTACAAAGAAAAACAATACAGAAAATGAATGAGCGCCCTAAAATTCGACATGTTCTACATGTCTAACTCGAATTTAAGCGGTTTTGGGCGGGCTAGAAGATGAAAACTATCGATAAATGATAAATCCATTTTGAGTTTACTAGCTCAAAAGTACGCTAAAAACCTGTTTTGGTGGTGTTTTAGATCTACTTCGAGAGTTTTTCATTTTTCCCTTTGGGGGACCTTTGTGTGTATCAGAAATTATTTTTCATTTCCGGGAGGGCGGCTCCCCCCCCTGAATACGGGTAAGCGCTTATTTGTCTAACGGATTAATACAGTTTTTAGCGCTATAAAATGAGTTTTATTAGTCTTAAATTTTGTATTGCGTATAAAAAAATAATTTGCATGCTTTTCCATACCCACGCTGTTCAACGATTATGTACTAAATTTGTACGTATTAATTAAAGCTTTAAACGATTTAAATGACCCTCTAAGGACGTGTAATTAATTTTTTTCAATTATGCAAAAAGTTATTTGCTAGTTGGATTTAGTGTGCCAGGTAAATGCCTAGGCGCCGCATCATTAGTTTATAGAACAAATAGTGTAACTTTAGTCATTCCAATACATAATTTTTACTTCAAAACAGAGCACAGTCTGGAACCGGTAAAACGGCGACTTTTTGCATCGGAATCTTACAATCGATTGATACGGAGATACGAGAAACGCAAGTTCTAATACTTTCTCCGACTCGGGAGCTGGCTGTGCAGATTCAAAAAGTTAGATCAATTATATTCAGTGCCCGAAACGTCTCTGAACGCATTGTTTGCCGATTTTAGGATTTATGATTTTCTAGCAATTCTTAGCAAATGTGTTGTTTTAAGCGTTTTTAGAGATTTTTTGGCTCAAAAGTGCCAAATTTTCGGCGCTTCTCGCCTTATAATCATTTTTTGACTATATATTGTTCAATTTACTTGATTTTTTATATTTGCTCAAAATTTTTTATATTTTACGTTTTAGAAAGAAAGTGCATCGTAAGAAACGCAGAAAATTGATGTTTTTGACGTGTATCCAGTGTTTTTTGTACAAGGTCCGTTTGTACATGTTACAAAGACGGTCCCCAAAAGTCTTTGTACATTTTGTACACACGAATTTTTGGGTGCTGTAATATGGTACAGTAGCGATTTTAGTGTGGTAAAAACAGTTGTTCGACTTTTGTTAGTGTGTTTTAGCCAATTTATGGGTCTCTAAGGGCAAAAATCACTAAGAATCGTCTTAAAACTGCGCGAAGCGCCGAAATATGTGACATTTTTCCTTTTGAAATGTAATTTCTGCCATTATAAAGATATATAGAACACACAATCACTCAATCGGCGCGAAGCACCGAAATTTTTTTTCGAATTTTAGACCTTTTTTGCAATTTTTGTCTTCTCAAAAATCTTTGTTTATGTATAAATACGGTCCCGAAAAGTCTGTGAATCGGGAAAAATCTTTGCCGAGTACAAAAAGAACACTGCGCGTATCTGTTATCTCTGAACGCAATAAGGCAATCTATCAAAATTTGTTGGCTACACCCCCCCCCCAAATTCCCATACTGTGCGTGTCTGGTAGTTGTTCAATTACAAATATGGTTTTCTTAAAAAACGTGTGATGAATTGACACAAAAAGTGTGATGCGTATTTATTTTATTTGCATACGTACAAAAGTAGCTCTGGCTCTCGGGGATTACATGAATGTGCAGTGCCACGCTTGCATAGGAGGCACTAGTTTGGCTGAAGATATGCGCAAATTAGACTACGGTCAGCACATTGTATCGGGAACCCCCGGCCGAGTGTTCGATATGATCCGGCGCAGGAGTTTACGCACCAGAAGTATAAAAATGTTGGTACTGGACGAAGCAGACGAAATGCTAAATAAAGGTACAGTAAGCTACAACGTTTCTTTATTACAATGCACAGTCTTTGATACGTAGGCTAGTTATTATACAGAAGTCTGACTCCTCAAGTTTCTGATCATCGCCAAATCAGTGGTGTAGACAAAATTTTGTTTTTCGCGTTTTTTACATTTTTTGGATGCAAAGTAGTTTGCTTTCTAGACTGCTTTTGCGGTTCAAATCCAGCATCTGTCTGTTTTAGGATTTCGATTCAAGCATACATTAGGCACAATTTTAATTAAGTGTTATTTTCATGCTTCTTTTCGCAAATTAATCTGTTTGTGTAAAATTCACCATTTTACCAGCAAACCTAAGCGAAACCCCCTCTG
Organism: Mermis nigrescens; assembly: GCA_036768485.1. NCBI lineage: Eukaryota > Metazoa > Nematoda > Enoplea > Mermithida > Mermithidae > Mermis > Mermis nigrescens. Next base: position 1,822,317 of record JAVLUZ010000273.1, on the reverse strand, counting down.
TACAATTATGCCCTTACCTGACCCTTTAGGTCTGTCTATCCGCTCCAGGGTTTCATTCAAAATTTTGTTTTGGGCTATCCGGCCAGTTTTAAGTGGTGAGCGTAAATGACCCTAAATGTTTGGTCAAATAAAGCAAAAAACCACTTAAAAATGTCAACGCAACTTCTTGCTTAAAATGGGTAGGTAGAAAATCTTGGCCTGTGATTGGGAATGGGGAATTGACCGACTTTGTTGGGAGTTCCCCCATCCCTCTGTTACATGTGTATGGTCAGACATGTGACTGCACAAAATTGGGGAGTGACCACACGTGGGCATAACATGGGTGAGGAAGGTATTATCCCTACTTGACGTTTATGAAAATCAGGTAAGAAATTTCACTATATTACATACTCATATTACACGCATCTATCGGTTAAACACTCTGCACAACTGATTTCTCATCATTCAATCGATAGATAACGTCCGTATATCTTTCTTTGTATTAATCTTTGTGGTTTACAAAGAGAAGCAATAGATAAAATGAATAATTCGGCGCGAAGCGCTGAACAAAATTGACATGTTCTACTTGTCTAACTCAAATTTAAGCGGTTTTGGGCGGGCTAGAAGACAAAAACTAAGGATAAACGATAAAGCCGGCGCCAAGCGCCGGAAAATTTTGACTTTATTAGCTCAAAAATACGCTAAAAACCTGTTTAGGTGGTGTTTTAGACCTACATGGAGAATTTTTCATGTTTTCCTTTGGGGGACCCTTGTGTTTTTCAAAAAAAATTTTCATTACCGGGGGCCGCTCCCCTCACTTCTTCTGAATGCGTGCCTAGTAATGACCTTTAATTCTTGGCCTAAAATAGCAAACGAGCAGCTAGAAATTGTCTAAGTACGCAAATTTTTATCAAAAATGGGGAAATGTCAGTCTTTGAGGGAAGATGGGGGGATGACTAACTTTGAATATAGATCCTTACCCCCTGATATTTATATGCATGTAGTGCTTTTTTCTTTGCTCTGATTATCAGATTAGAATGTTCCTTGTATTTTGTAAGGATTCAAGGAGCAAATATACGACGTCTACCGTTATTTGCCGCCAGGAACACAAGTTGTTCTCTTATCGGCTACATTGCCGCACGAAATTCTCGAAATGACTAGCAAATTTATGACTGATCCTATCAGAATTTTGGTCAAACGGTAAATTCGACAATTTTTAGCTTTCACGTGTTTGATTTCCTTTCAAATCCGCTCAGTCATGTGCTTTATTTACCTTTATTTAGTCTGCGCTTGTTTATATATAATGCGGACCGAGTTTTTCATTTTACGTCTGATTATTAAAGTAATTTCTAACTTTTTTGACAATTCTATTCATTCCTAAGATCTTGTAACTTATTTTATACCGATCTGATTTGTAAGCCTATAGAATTTTGTTCGAAATGTAAATTATCCTTACTTATTTAAAGGAAGTTATTTAAGTAACGGCTTTGAATTTTAGGAAGAATTGGCCGGTTAATTTTAGGCGCGGAGAAGCTAAAAGGTCTTTTATTTTCGACTTAAAATTGCGAAAAAATTCTCTAAAATTGGTCTAAAGCGTAAATTTTTACCCAAAAATCTAGGAGGAGACGAAAGAATTTTAATTGATAGATTAGACGACGAGCGACTTTGAGTGGTTATCCCCTCATTTGCATCTGCGTGTAATGGTATAAATGTAATAGTGGATTGGAATTTGACCGGAAAAAATGGCCCGCCAAAATTTGTTTCTTCGAATTATTTTAAAATTTGGTTTTTTTTGCACATTCGGTGATGTATATGTGTGAAACAATCACGTATCTAATGAGCTGATTTGACTGTCAATGTAACGGATAGAAACTTGCCTGATTGTCGGCTTAGGGTGGGAAAAATCGGCATCCTCTTGTTGATTTTTGATTTCGCTTCCCAATTTCCTAAATTTATTATAAGCAGTTTGCAGAATGCTGTTTTGTTTTGTCATGCTTTCCACTTTACACATTCGGCATACCAATCTGTCGTCAGAATATTTCGCATTAAATAAAACCAGAAAATTTTAGCTCCTACATTTTATTCAATGAATTTTTTCACTAATGCTGTTTAAAATTCGAGGGACAGAATCTCATTTTGCATACTACTATGCCATAAATTCTATGCTACTAGTCATACATGGAAAGGCTTGAAATTTAATTCTGGATGGGGTCCTCGACAATTTTAAGGAGGGTTAATGACTCTGATTTTTGGCCAAGAATGGCAAGAAAGACCTAAAATGGCCAAAAACGGAAGCTTTCGCCAGAGCTCGCGGAGGAAAGGGGGGTCAAAAATCCTTTTGACATTTGGGGTTGAGGGGAACGATCAACTTTAGGTGGGGGAATCCTTCGCAGGCACGTATCTCTGGGGGGAATGTGGGGTCGAATCCTTCCCCCCCCCCGATTCAGAAAAATCGGAAAAATAGGACTTTTTAAACGTTATTTTGTGCTATTTTTGGCCTTTTTGGGCTTAGTCCTCCCGAAATGGGTGTTGGTCCCCCCAAAATAGGACGGCCAGCTATGTGCCTGATCCATCGAACCACTCATTATGTACATGTATGCCCTTTCCGAGTCAAATTAAGCACTTTGAATCTGGTCCGAAGCGAGGTTATTTAATTTAGATTAACTAAACGCTTAATTTATTAATTATTTGTTAATTAAGCGACGAATTGACTCTCGAAGGCATCAAACAGTTTTTCGTTGCTGTCGAACGAGAAGAATGGAAATTTGATACGTTGTGCGATTTGTACGATACGTTGACCATTACGCAAGCTGTTATTTTTTGCAATACGCGACGCAAGGTATATGAAGCTGTTTTTTTATTCAAAGTCTAGATTTCGATCGTGTCGTTTTCTATTGTGTTCACTGTTCACCTTTCGACTATTTAACCATGTCCATAAATTCATAAGTCCGGATCGAGCGGCACCTTCAAAATCGGTGTGCCCAGCGCACATGTCTGTCTGACTAGACCGTGTAATAATGGTAGCCTAAAATTATGATATTAGTCGACCTAATTTTTACATTATTCGAAGTGACTCAATAGAATGAAATTCATACTACGCTTGTTATTTCATTATTAGTATATGTACGTTGTTGTTTGTTTTACAATTTACATCTTCCTCTCGACGCCGAAAACTTACTTAAAAACATGATAGTACGGTCGATCTCAGAAAACGAAAACCCCGGATAATGCACTTTTCCGGTTAATGCACACCAGTATACAGGGTCCCTGTAAAAAATTGTGTATCAACATAGTAAAACACCTCGTTGATGCAATCTTGGATAATGCGTAATGCACACGGTTGACATGACTGCAGCATATAGTAAGTTAGTTGCACAACTCGGATAATAAGCACGCGGACCTCGGATAATCGGATAATACACGTGGGTTATTGATATATGCACACCATGTTGCCCTAATGCAGAGCAAACGAATAAATTGTAATTACTACGCTATTTATTCTATAGCAACAGGCGAGGATACAACATTCGTCACATTTGTATTCCTTCTGTTCTAATATGGAAGCGTTAATTGATTTTTTCAGTTGAAGTGAAAATATGAGAAAGTTTCACGCTTCGATTAATGCACTTACTCGGATAATGCACACCTTTATAGGCTCGGTCCATAAGAGGTGTACATTATCCGAGTTTGACTGTAGGTACATAATGTCAAAAGGCCAACCTTTTTTACCGGGTTGGGTCTATATGTTATATAAATTAATGCATGCCGATATTATAGTATGCACTTAAGATCACTTATGGTACTTTATGCTATAGTGCTTATTTATGAGCAATACTTGCATAGTACGGATAAGTTTAAAGGCTTTTCTATTATGAAGGCTTTAGGTAAAAAATGTCCAAAATGGCGTCAGTGATGCACCTAATTCTAACGCTTCTGTCCGCTGTCTTTTATCTTGTAATTTATTTGATCTTTTTCAATTTCACTTTTTCTTTTTCTTCGATCGTTATCCGGTTTTCAGGTTGATTGGCTAGCAGAAAAAATGCGAGAAGCGAATTTCACCGTTTCGGCTATACACGGCGAACTGGAACAAAAGGAACGCGACAGTATTATGAAGGAGTTCAGGGCTGGCCAGAGGTTTATTCAAATATTTTTTGTTGTATTTTGTCGTCTTTTGTTACTTCGTCCACTTTTAGCCGCGTTTTAATAACGACCGACGTTTGGGCAAGAGGATTGGACGTCCCGCAAGTCTCCCTGGTCATTAATTACGATTTGCCGAATAATCGCGAGTTGTACATACACAGGTACAGTAAGGAAACATTTAAAAGCTTAATACCTCATCATTAATCCTATTGAATTATAGAGTTTAAACTTAATGGTTTTCGTTCAGTGCGTCCTAAAAATTTATTAGATTTTTAATTAAAAAACCTAAAATTAGTTCTACAGTGGTCGCCATGAAAGATGACGCGCCATCACCCTTAGAATTATAATAGATGGTGCGTCGGGAGCGCCGCGTTTCATCCATCATGCGCTATTATCTCTTTTTTATTATTATACGCCATTAATCTGTATCATCCCGTTAATATAGAGATGCGGACGGCGCAATTTAGCTATCAATAGCGCCAACAATAAGGAAGCGCGCACGTTAATGTCGTTCTATATTTAGGGGCGAGCCAACATTAAAATCAATATTTTTGCAAGCCGAGCACTAAAACTTCAATAGCATTTTTAGAGGTCTTTTTTATAAATCAATTCGAAATGTTTTAAAACTCCTGAATCAGTGCTGCGTACATCGCTCTGTATTGCGTACCTTTCTGCAATATTCTTCATCGTCCGTCACCGGCTTGCAAAAATATTGATTTTAATGTTGGCTCACCTAAATATAGAACGACATTCACGTGCGCGCTTACAGCATTCACGTGCGCGCTTTCTTCTTGTTGGCACTATTAATAGCTAAATTGCGCCGTCCGCATCGCCAGATTAACGGGATGATACAGATTAATGGCGTATAATAATAAAAAGAGATACGTAATAGCGCATGATAAACGAAACGCGGCGCTCGCGACGCACCATCTATTATAATTCTGAGGTTGATAGCGCGTCATCTTTCATGGCGGCAACTGCACATAAAATTTAATTAGGAATAATTAGAGTCCGAATTTAATTTTTAATGCTCAATTTTTGTCGTTATACATATACATATAAGTGCAGATTGTGAAAAGCAGATTTGGCTCATGTAGTCAGCCGTTGTTTTTTATCATAAAGCATTGAAGATTAAGATCGAGCTAAAAAATGTCGAATCCAAATCTGGGTTGATCTGTACAAATAACCTTTAGTTAATCTTGTACTAGCAAAAGGGGCTCTCCGCTGCCCCTTTTGCTAGATGAACCTTTCTTTGCAAATGGGAAGCGAAGCGACCCACCCATTTGCAAAAAAAGATTGATAAAACTATTGCCCGACATGCTACAGATTTTCGGCAACATAAACTATGGGTCTTAAGATAAATATCAAAATATCCTTAAGGGGCGCTGATCAGAAATTATTAATCTTTGCAAGTTTGCCTCCCCTCCACAATTTAAATAAGTTATTCTTATTTGAAATTACCACGCTCACAAAATTTACAATATCAGCTCAATAACTTTACAACGAATCATTCCATTTATCTCAGTTTACTAATGCTTCTTGATTCATTTTCCCGCTCGTGTTACAGTATACGGCTTGTGAACTATGCAAAAGTAAAATTAAACTTTATCCGCATTGTAAACAAACGCATAAATTTCCACGTAAAATTAAGCGTTATGGGTAGAGATATCTGAAATCGTTTAGCCTTTTCGAAAGCCGTGCGTTAGCTGCTTGTATTTGATTTACTTTGTGTCGCATGCACGTTAGTTTACACCAAAAGCATACATAAGTTAATATTTTGGTTTATTGCGAGCTCGTTGTCATTGATTGGTCATATTTTATAGAACTGTCCGTGATTTTCTATTAAGCCGATTTTTAGCCGTTTTAGGTACCACTTCAGTAATTTCGAGTAGTCGATTCGGAATCGGAGGTCCAATAAACCCCAGGGGTCAAATTTGGGGAATAACATCTAAGCTGCGCTCCTGTTAAACTACAAAACCGAAAATTTAATGGTATGGATAGGGTATGTTTGGACTCCTGTATTTCAAAATCCACTCCGTAAATTTTCATCAAATTCTACAGTTAAGCCACCCAGGACGTAGCTTATAAATTATTGAAATTTAAAGGAAATTCACCAGCTGCGATTTGAGATATTAAGAAAAATTAAGCATTAAAAAGCGTTTTTTACGGTTTTTCGTCATTTTACACTGCGGTGTAAAGTGGTTTGCACCAGTCGATAGCGCATTAACAGTTGGCTTATGGTCATATATGTAACGGCTCGAAATTTCGGTATGGGGGCTCCCCGGCCAATTTAAGGGGGAGGGGATTGCCTCAATTTTTTTGGCCAAAAACGGCTACAAAACACCTAAAACGGCCAAAAAATTCGATTTTTTTCAAAAATCGGGGGGGGGTCAGAAATTTTCTTGCTTTGGGGGGACGGGAGGACGTTCGACTGTGGATACGGAATCCCCATCTTCCTCTTACATGTATGCCTGTGATGGCATAAAAGATTTGCTCCGCGGTTATAATATCAGCTGTTTGAGTCGCCAAAACATTTTGTCGTTTTCGGTTTTCAAAAGCCCGATCGAGCCATTTTGATCAAGAATTCAAAAATCAGGGGCCCGGAATATTCATTGAGTCAAAATATAAGGATCACTCGATTATACAGTACAAAAAATTTTCTCGGACACACACGCACACGCACACACAAACACACAGACAACTCGAATTAATATTATAGATTCTGGCGATGGCATTGGTTCCGTTGAATGTGGTGTTAGAAGAAATTACAACGTTTTATCTTAACAGATTTTTGTTTTGCTCCGCCATTTCGATAAGTTTTAAGTGATAAGCAAGTGTATAAAATGGCCTAGTTGCAAAACATTATTTTATCTGTGAATACCAGTGTTTTTTGTACTCGGCAAAGATTTTTCCGATGTACAAAGACTTCGGGACCGTCTTTGTACATGTACAAAGATTTTCGGGAAGACAAAATCGAAAAATTTTCGGCGCTTCGCGCCGAAATGAGTAATTGTCTGTTCTATATATCTTTATAATGGCAGAAACTGCATTTCAAAAGGAAAAATGTCAAATTTTTCGGCGCTTCGCGCCGTTTCTAGACGATTCTTAGTGATTTTTGCCCTTAGAGGCCCAGAAACTAGCTAAAATACATTACCAAATAGTCGAACAAGTCCGTTTTTACCATACTAAAATCGCTGCTGTACCATATTATAGTAACTAAAAATTTGTGTGTACAAAATGTACAAAGATTTTTGGGAAGACAAAAACTGTAAAAAGATGTAAAGTTCCCGAAAATTTTCGGCGCCAAAATGGAAAAATGTAAAAATTTTCGGCGCTTCGCGCCGTTTTGAAACAATTTTCAGTAATTTTTGGCGTCGGAAATCCAGAAATTAGCTAAAATACACTATCAAAGATCGAAAACCCTGTTTTACCGCACTAAAATCGCTACTGTACTATATTATAGTACACAAAAATTTGCATGCACAAAATGTACAAAGACTTTTGGGGACCATCTTTGTACATATACAAACGGACCTTGTATAAAAAAACACTGGTGAATACGCGAAAATTTTCCCTATTATTGCCCTGTTTGAAATTTTATCGTAAACGCATGCTATGTTTCACTGTTTTTTCAATAAAAATAGGAGTTCCTTTTGACCTTTTCTTCCGGAAACTGGCTCTACAGCCCCCCTGTTTAGAATATTGCTTGTATCTTAAGGTCGAAATCGATTCCACTGATTAAGATAGTTCATTCAGTTTTTGTCTTTTTTTTATAGAATCGGTCGTTCCGGACGCTTTGGTCGAAAGGGCGTGGCCATTAATTTCGTCAAAGCCGATGATATACGTATTTTGCGCGACATTGAGCAATATTACAGTACCCAGATTGACGAAATGCCAATGAATGGTATGTGGTTTTTGCTGCTTTTTTGTCTGTCCATCTGCTTGCATCGTCGATGTAAATTTGCTCAGATAGTAGGACTTGACATTACATATTGAATCTGCTACATTTGAGGTCATTATATCCTAAGATGCTTTATTTATCGTCTTTATCAATTGAATAAATCGTCTGGCGCGCCTAAAAAATCATCTAATAAATCTTCCCATCAATATTTATTAGTTATTATTCTTTTGTTGCTGTTGTTTTTGTTATTGTTGTTAATTATTTCTCGGCGGAAACGGAATTTAGTTGGAACGTGAAAAATTACTGTAAAAACGATTAGAAATTACGGTCATTTCGCTATGAATACGGTAAATGAAAACTTGGGTCAGTTCTAATGCATTGTTATTACGCTATCGTAAGCCAACGAAAATGAATATTTTTAACTTGTGCGACTCCTTCAAAACACCTACACTACATTGTTATGAGTTTTTGCAACTTTGTCAAATTAACCAACGTTTTTTCTTCTCATATCAAACCATTATTCCGGTATTTACATTTTTGTAAATTAATATGTTCGGATCACTAAACGTTTAACACGTGACTAGAAAATTGATACAGTTTGACCGTCCAGTTTTCCGGCATTTAACCATAGGTGGGCGGCACCTAAATTCTGGGGGTGCAAGATTTTTCAAAGGTCAAAAAATGGCCTTAAAATGGTGGTATGGCGAGAAAAACACAATTTTTCAACGTTTCTCATCGAGTACTATCCATTGGCATCAAAAAAATGCGGAAAAAACAAAATGAAATTCCAAAAATTGAATTTTGGGGGGTATTTTGGTTTCTCGGGGATGCATACCCCCCAAACGAGTTCGTGTTTGTGCCAGTGTCAGCCAATGTGTATAGGCTTATATGCTTGTAAGAATTGTAGCTACATAGCGTAATTGGCCAGCAAAACAAGTGTTTTTATTTACGATCCAAGGAAGCCTGATTTCTCATAAACATTTTTGAGAATAGCCTAATTTTCTTTAGCTATTGGGAAAAATTTGTAAAGAAAATTTTTCTCTGACTTACCTACATGTATTTTTGACTGTCAAAATTTTTTGGGACTCGGCTGATCAGAAGTTGATCTTTGCAATATCGCTCACAAATTTGTGGAGAAGGTCACAAATTAAGAAAAAGTATTTGATTTATTGGCGTTTTTGTCTCCTAAAGTTTTTAAATGCTTTGGGAGAGGATAATTGGTCCGATACTATTTTTTTCTAATTATAACGTTGGCTCAAAATTGTGAGAGAGGGTAGTTGGCCCTCTATTTTTGGATAAAACTGACAAAAAAAATCGCCTAAAATTTCCTGAAAACGCCTGTTTTTGCCAAAAATGGGTGGGTGCGGTAAAAAAAATTTCTGACCATTGTCGGACGACCAACTTAGTTTATGGATCCCCTTTCACGTGTATATAGGATTCGGTTTCACCTACATATAGGCCCGTATCCAGGATTCGGCCAAGGGGGAGGCGGACCCATCTTAAATTGGTCTATATCTCGGAACATTTGTCGGATAGCTCGTTAAAACCGCATTTTTCGACGTTTTTAATATGCTGAAAAATCTTTTTTTTGGGCTAAAGTTATGGAAAATACTTCACATCCGGCGCGAAGCACCGAAAATTTGTAGATTTTACGACGAAAACGTGCGATTTTTTCGTTCTTCCGTGCATTATCTCGATTTTTGAAAAAATATTTCCGGCCGAGGAGGTGGCGGCCGCCCCCTTAAATACTCCCTGCCTATATATATGTTAAACTTTTTTCTTTGCTCAGTTTCTCAAACGCCAGAAAATGAACATAGTAATAATGCATGGTTATGTGGGTTCACTAATCATAGTGAATGCAGGCCCGTATCCAGGATTTTATTTCGATGGGGGGTCGAAATTTTTGAGGTCAGATATCTCGAGGACCATCTGGAGATGGGCAAAAATAAAGGCACTTATGAGCGTATCTTGACGAGTTCTATACAATAGTAAAGAAAAATTTGAAGAAAAGCTCCTGTCTTTGTATTTAATGTTTGTGATTTACAAAGAAAAGAATACAGAAAATGAATAATTCGGCGCTAAGCATCGAAAACATTCGATATTTTCAACATATCTAATTCAAATTTGAGTGGTTCTGGGCGAGCTAAAAGACAAAAACTATAGACAAAGAATAAATCCGGCGTGCAGGGGCGGAATATTTTGAGATTACTAGCGCAAAAGTACGCCAGAAACCTGTTCTGGTGGTGTTTTAGACCTACTTCGGGAATTTTTCATTTTTCCCCTGAGGGACCCTTGTGTGTTTCAAAAATTATTTTTCCATTTCCGGGGGCGGCCTCCCGCCGCCCTGAATAGGGGCCAGAGTGAACGTATGCTTTGTCTTCATCGAACCAATCCTTAGTTTCCGGAGCTTGCCCCTAAATGACCAATTTTATTTGTATTTCGTTCTTTCAAGCTAAATAAGTGATAGAACGTATGATTTCTTATTGCCGCTTCTATGCGAGATTTTTAAGCAATGTCTAATTTCACAAGTACGAGTATATATAACTAGGCATCTATTTTAGTTGCTGATCTGATCTGAAGATGTTAATCGAATCGACGCGGGGTCTGCAAAAGATCGATGGTGTGAAACCCGTTTCTGTTATGATAATTTCGTTTTTCTGCAGTTGTAATATGTGAGTAATAAAGCGAATGTCAGAAATTTTTTTGAATCGGTTGGTTTTCCGCAGAACTCTGACTTATACCCATAGGAGAGCGGCACCAAAATTGTGGGGGTGCAAGATTTTTAAAGGTCAAAAAATGGCCTTAAAAATGGTGGGTAGCAGAAGAACACTATTTTTTAATGTTTCCCATCGAGCACTATCGATTGGCATCAAAAAATTTTTTGGGGTACGCACCCCAGAAAAAAATTGAAAATTTTTTCTGGGTTGCATACCTCCAAAACCCCTCACGCTCAGGTGTGCTTCTACCCCATCAGAGTGATGTTTAAATAAAACCCAGACGAGATTAAAATGTGGGTCGGTGCTAAAATTTATTCGTTTTTGATTACGGTCAACAAACTGCCGAAGTGCTAAATAAGGACGTAAATTATGGAAATTACGTTTGCGATCACAATTTTCCAAGTAAATCGGCTTTACGTTCCCCTCAGAATGGGAAAATGAAGGCATAAAGTGGATTGAATCAAAAAATTTTCTGCAAAATTGATTTAAAATTGATTATAACCTGGATAACCATGATTTCGACGCTTTTTTATTATATTTTACTATTTATGGGTAGGTAGGTGTCCGTTTTGAGGTCGATTTGGCTCACAAAAGCGGTGTGCCTCCTCTGACCGGCCATGCTGTGCATCTGTGGACGCAATGCGTCGCCAATACACAGCATTTTGTAAAGTTTTTATTATCCATTTGTCCTTTCTTGGTTTTTCAAGGACAAGTTATAGTAATTGGAATTTTCATTCCAAACATGTCTTTGCAATGTCGTGCGTGCAATATTTCTTGAGGATTTTGGTATTTCACCCGGATTTTTTCTAATGACCGATTTCGGCAGGTGATTATTTCCCGCTCGTGCACACATGCAATATAAGAATTCAGCTTCCTTTCTGGCCGGGATATTTTAGCGTCATTCTCGTTGCGCAGTATTTTCTTAACACTTATTCAAAGCTTTTATTTTTCTTCCATTTTTTACTAGTTAAAAAATGTAGAAACAGAAGCTTCAAGCTGCAGTAACGACACTTTACATACAACTAGCTTCATCGCATTTTGCTAATTTTTTGTGCAGGAGTCAATAAAGATTATTTACATTCATACCTAAAATTTGATTATTGCATCTTTATTTCGTCTCTCAAAAAACGGTGGCAAATTGTTCAGAAGGTCCTTGATAAGTGCTAAAATGACTACATTTTCGTCATAAAAGCCTTTGTTCTGTCTTAGTTTAGATTTTTCTGCACATCAGTTTCATTTGTATCGTGCTAAGCATGGACAATTTCTGAGAAGCTTACATAATTATGGGGGTTTCAGCCCACCTCCCTCCCGAAAAATTTTTACCCCCCAGAATTGGCGATTTTTCACAACTTTCCTGAAAATTCGCAGAAAGAGTGTTTTTTTAGCATTTTTAGCTATATTTGTTCAAAAGTGTCAAATTTTCGGGCTTCGCGTTATATACTCATGTTTTGACTATATTTTCAGTTACTTAATTTATTTGATTTTTTCGTGTTTTATTGCGTTTTTATGCTGCCAAAAGATAGAGCATCGTCAGAAACGCCGAAAAACTATGTTTTTGACGCGTACCTACTATTTTTAAGCCAAAAAAGCACTTTAAAATTTCAACCTTCCCCCATAATTCCCATGTTGTTTGCTGAGGAGCTGTAATTTTGGACCACGGTGAGATCCATTAGTTTGTACTAACTTACGTACATCTCCGACAATAAGCTGCCAGATTGCAATTATAAGCATTGATCTGTTATATAATTATCGTAAACCCCGGCTCATGGGCGGATGAAAACTTTTAAAATTTATGCACGAAGTTGTGCAAAACAGACTATAATTTCTTATATGGTCTGCTGATTATACGTATTCTTAGGGGGACTTGGCCATGTGGGCACTGCTACCAAAATTCTGAGGGGGTGCAAGATTCTTCAAAGGTAAAAAAATTGACATAAAAATGGTGGTATGGCGAAAAAACACAATTTATCAACGTTTCTCATCGAGCACTATCCATTGGCATCAAAAAATTGCGAAAAAACAAAAAAATGTTCAGAAATTGAATTCTGGAGGACATACCCTCCTTCAAACCCCCATGCCCACGTGTGGACTTGACCTAGAATGGCTACTGACCCCGCAAAATAGTTGCGACTCCTCCCAGCATTGTCGATTTTCCGTAAAAATTGTAAACAGTACGCCTTTTTAACCTTTCTAACTCATTTTTGGCCCAAATGTCTCAAATTTTCGGCGCGTATATATTTTTTCTAATTTTTTCGAGTTTTTTATGTCTTAAATAGAATGAGCATCGTCCGAAACGTAATAAGAATACAGTGTTTCTGATTGTACCCATCGCTTCTAAGCCCAGAAGAGGCACCTTATGAAAAATTTTTGTGCCTTCCCACCATAGGTGAGTGGCACCAAAGTTCTGGGGGCAAGGTTTTTTCCAAAAGTAAAAAAATGGCCTTAAACAACGGTGGTGTGACGAAAAAATCATTTTTCAACGTTTCTCATCGAGCACTATCGATTGGCATCAAAAAATTGCGGATAAAGCAAAAAAATCTTCAAAAATTGAATTATGGAGTGGTATTTTTGTTTCTGGGGGCTTAATTTGGTTTCTGAGGAGTGCATTGCATACTCCCCTAACCCCTAAACCCCCTACGCCCAGGTATGCTTTCACCCTCCCTAAAATTCCCATGCTGTGCAAGCGCTAGTTTGGGTCTGACATTACCGAGTTCCGCATAATGCAATGCAATCAACTTGTTTTTTGGAGTTGCACTTACGCAATGAATTCGATTCGATTGTACATATGTATGCGCAATAAATTCTAGTGTATAGACATCAGCTAGCTATTAAATATATAGGTGTTTTATTTGCGTTTATCTAGAGTAAGTAATGGCGTAGAAAACTGATCGATGATCTAATTTTTACGAAAAGTATTTTATTCATCGAATTCTTTGCTACCTTTAGTTTAATAGGTTTGATTTCTTTATTGTTTTTCTAAGATGCTAACATGCTGGGCAAGATGTTAGGAAAAGCTGAAATGTCGAAACTAACAATTGGGCACAATGGATTAGTTTTTTTGTTGCTATCGTTTTTTAGAAAAAAATGAATCAGACGGCTATTGTTACTTGATGATTTGCATTGTGTATACATGAGTGACCTTTCAGAACCATAATTGTTCTTTTCTGCATCGTTTTGCACACAAGATAGGTACGTGTCAAAGCGAGAAAGTTTTTACGCTGTTTATTCCGAGCAGCTTATCTTTTCCAGAGCATGCGTCCTAATTTTCTAACGCAGTTCAGCTTGATATTATGTTTTGAGGCGAATTTCAGCTCCCTGTCGGCAAATTTAGTTAATCGCATTCTTATATTCTTGTCTCCTGCTATTATTACGGATTGCATTGTATCGCCAGCTTATTTTGCATGTGTATGGACCGGCACCAAAATGACATGGTTATTATAAATAATGGTGCACTACACGAATAATCAAGGATCCACTGAGGCCTAATGGTAAAAATTGGTTAACTTAGTCTATGTCCTCCAAAGCAATACTTTTAACGCAAAATAACGCAAAAAATACAATTTGTAATTATGAATTCGGGCACTGGTGCAGGTAGAAATTCTTACTCTGCAACTATGTGTTTGTCTTCGATCTTCCTGTTTCCCTGTCGAATTTGCATTTTATATTTTGAGAGTTGAAACAATAGGTGCAAAGCATAACCCAGTCTGTGAGGCTAGACCTGTCTGGAGGTATCAGCTCAGCAGGAGAGCTTGATTGGGCTAAAATGAACTTGAAAATTTTCTATTTTGTTATACATTTTCTAAGTTTCTTTGTATTTGTTTATAAGTCTTCTTCCCAAGTATTTTTGTAGAAAAGTTTCGGTTTAAATCTATCAGCCCGAAATTTTCCTAAATTTTCCACTAACTTTCCTGTTTTTTCTTATGAGGTCGAACCCTCAAACCACCCCTCCCGAGTGCCTGTTTGACTAAACTGAATGATAATCCCTAGGTGCGTGTCGTACATTCTTTTTAAAAAAAGTGCCAATTACTGGGTTGGGACCAGGGCCGTATTTAAGGAGGGCGGGGGTCGCCCCATTCCCTTGGCCGAAAATTTTTTTTGAAAGGTACGATAATGCACGGAAAAGGCGAAAAATCGCGTGTCATTGTCGTAAAACTTTCAAATTTTCGGCGCTACGCGCGAGATATGAAGTATTTTCTATAATTGTAGCTCAAACGTGACCAAAAAACGACACTTTTTACATCTTTTTGAGTGACAACAAATTTTTTTAAAAAATTCGAATTTTATGATCCTAATGGTTAGAGCATGCCGAAAAACGTCGAAAAATGCGGTTTTTGCGAGCTATCCCAACGAATTTTCCGAGATATAGGCCAATTTATGTTGGGTCCGCCCCCCTTGGCCGAATCCTAGATACGGGCTTGCATGGAACCTTCGTTTTATCATAAGTACCTTCTTGCTAACTGATTATAAAAGCCTTGCTTCATATACAATATGTCTTACTTTCAAGAGTTAGTCATATGGTGCTAATTGCAAAGCCCATTTTTATCACAGGAGATAGGAATCGGCGTTTTTGTACCGTGTTAAAGATGTTGGAATTCGAATGTTATCTTAGAAAATCATATTGCTCATTTATTTTGTATATGATAACTTTAGAATCGCATTTCATGCGCGAATTTCAGTAAAATAGCAAAAATTGAATCATGGGTTAGTTCTTGCATCACATCTATAATGAGCCTTAAGAATAGCCTTAAATTAGTTTTAGTTTTTCAAAAATTAATTAAGTTCAAGAATAGATCATTCCGGCTAATCAAAGCCAGAAAGTAATTTATAAGAACAATGGTGTTAAGTGAAACAAAGCTGGGCGATATCAAAAACCATTAGCTGAAATTTCCGGCATGAAATAAGATTGTCTTGCCGGATAAAAGTTTATTCTACAATTTTTATAAGAATCCATGCGATTGTATTAAACAGCTCTTAGGATTGAAAAAAGAAATAAAAATTGAAGAAAGATAATAAAAACCTAAATGTTTCATCTTAAAATGTGACAGAATTATGCGAGCTATGTGAACGTAAATATTTATACTACGTTTGCTTAATGCGTGTTTATTGCAACGCAATAACGGAAATTTCTATGGTAGCACTTTCTTGTCAATACACATAGGAATCCGCCTCTAAGACGCCGTAATGATTTTGTTACTATCATCCCTTCTGGCTGTTTTATTAACGCTTTGCAATCATCTGCATATTCTCAACGTTGTTTTCTTGAATACTGATCTATCAGATCTGATGATGTAGTTAGCTCAAATGTCGATCTAATGCTCACTGGAAAACTAATTTTACAGATTTCTTCGAAAAATACTAAATCTCATAAAGTTGTCTTTAGTGGTTCGGAATTTGGCTGAAAACTCGCGGTTTTACGTCGACAATTTTGATTTAGAACTTTACAAGTTTACTCGATTGTGGAAGAATATTCCCACATTAAATACTTTGTTAGTTCAAATCGCTTGAGGTTTAGATAGAGTGTGGTCATGACTTTATATAACAAGCCAACTTTTTGAGCATCGAAGTTGAAGAAGGAAACTTCGACTTAATGATTCCTTTTCATCATCTCGTTTACTTGAATCGCCTGCTTAATTGCGGTCTTTCAGATAACTTCGTTTATTCGTCAATTACATCAATTCAAATTTTATTTCATATGTCTTTTCTGATTTCTGTTTGGCAATTTAGCATTAATTACAGCTTTTGGCTTTTGAAGATAACGTCATTCACACTATGTACAAAGGCTATATCCAAAATACAGTCACAGTATTTTCATGACTTGTAAGTTTGGTAATTACCATTGTTAAGGGAAAATATACCTTACTTTTGAGCATTTTATATCGATAGTATGCTGTGGCTTAATTTGTATTCAGCGCTTGTAGCCGTAGGTGGGCGGCACCAAAGTTCTGGGGGTGCATGATTTTTTACAAAGTTCAAAAAATGGCCTTAAAAATGGTGGTATGGTGAAAAAACACAATTTTTCAACGTTCCTCATCGAGCACTATCCATTGGCATCAACCAATTACGAAAAAACAAAAAAATTTCAAAAACTGAATTCTGGGGTGTAGTCTGGTTTCGGGGGTGCACACCCCCAAACCCCCACGCCCACGTATGCTTGTAGCTTAGTTGACCTTAGTTGTGATTTGCTATATTTTGTTTATGTTATGTTCGATTTGTAAGCGCGTTGGCATTTATTTTTATATTTAATTAGCTATCGGGAATCACCGTATCATATTTAATTCAGATTGTTTCAGCATTCTGAGTTCAATTTTATGTGCAAATCTAGTTGAAATTTCGTACGCGCTGGATTGTTTAGTTAATCTAGTTAAAGGATGAAGTGACTCTGCTTCAGGAATTATCGAATCGCAGGTACAGCCTAATTAATGCCTGTATTTTATATGCAAATACTTTTAGTCTGCACAAAGATTTTTGTGATCGATTTGAGGTGGGCTTAAATAATATCTGCAATTAAGAACTGGAAAAGTATCTGCTCTAGTAAGTTTCCTTAGTTACGCATCAGTGGAACTTTCTGAATAATCAGCTGTATCATTGTTCTTTCGGCATATAATGAACCGTATAATAATCATATTTAAAATATAAGTGTAAGCCGCGAAATTTTTGGTGCATGGAAAGTTTATTACTTCAAGTTCTTTGTAATTAGGATTCATACTTCGCAAGCATTACAATATTTTGCAAATATCAAATTTAGCCGGTGCTAAATTATTGAGCAAACGCAAATGCGAATTTATAAGCTTATAAAGCTGAAAGTACTTTTGACTATAAAAGAGATTTCTTAAGCGCAAGCAAGATACCTCAATTCTGGTCGATATTTGATGACAATGGGCTATATGCCTTTTTATTCAAAATGCTTATTGCTAAATAGATTAATAAATAATTAATATTGAGCGTTTAGAGCGAATGCAGTGTCGCAAAGAAGGCTGTTGAATAAGAGAAATCTGTTCTCGCTGTATACTTGTATTTTTATCACGGATTAGCTTCATACGATTGTGAGATTTCAGCTAGTCGCCAGAAAAAATTGGAACTGTATCTTAAGGTATATCATACAGCTTGACAAAATTGAATTTATTAGAATCGACCTTATCAATTTTCATTGTTTTGTTATTGAGTACAAGATTTATTGATTAATTTATAAAAATGTCTGATATCCTAAGAACACTGATTTTGAATTTCTGCTATAATGTACACAAGCGATTCAGTAAATATGTTTAACTCTTTCGGACATTATTCAGCACATTCCGGTGTGCATACTTCATAAACTGCAAAAAAAGTGTCGTGAGTTCAGAAAATGCCATGATTTGCCATTACCACGACCTGAACATGTTTCTACGACAATCCGGTCTGAGCTGGTCTTCATGAAATAAGGAAGTAAGAGGAAAGCCATACTTTTTCTGAGATATGAGCATACATTGGCAACAAAAAAATCTGGGGGTCCAATTGGGCCAAATTGCCAAAAATAGCACCAAAAATTTGATTTTGGGGGGTCTTTCAGATTCTGGAGGTTTAGACCCCAGACCCTTACGCCCATGTGTGGTTATGAGTAAAGAAATAGACCTTGTTTTTTGCTTATCGCGTCTTTGTTCTCACTTTCACTATTACGGAAATAATTCGTGGGACCAAAATGCGAAAATTTCTTTCAAAAAAGGTTGACGCTTCAACTTAAAAATGTTAATATTACTAATGTCTTCGTGATTCGAAGTGCAGCTGTTTTTCATTGGAATTGATTTATTAGAATATAGCTGATTGAGAGAGATAAAACATTTGAGTTGGATTATGGTTGCTCTAAATTGGCTAATGACTAAAATTCCCAGCATAAAACATTATGCGCAAATGTATCAATTTTTCATGTCCAGCTGAATAGGAAATATTAAGATAAGAAAATTATTTGTGACAATGAGTTTGAACATACGTATTTTGTTTCAGAAACAACGCGGTACCTAACTAAATCCAGATGCTTTTAAAAGTTTTTCCTCACGCTCGCTAATTGACCGTTGCGAAAGTCGCACCTAAGTTATTACTCTGCTCCAACGTAATTACACAGCCAATTAGCTTGTTTACTGTTGGTTTTTCGAATGACCTTTTTTCCGTTAATCCTTGGTCCTTCATTCGTTCTTATTTTAATTAGATCGCCGTTGTTATTTATAATTTTGTGCATAGCAAATTACCCATAGTATATTGCATGAGCAAGTTACTTTAGAAATTGCCTTGCCTTTATCAGAAAATATATCAAAATAATTAGTTGGAGTTATAGTCGATGCTGGAGCCATGTACCTTACGGAGCAATATGTCTTCATTTACTAGGGTAAATTCTGGGTGTAGTCCCATTATTCCCACCTTCCCCCAACCCTTTCAACATTCCCATCGTCCCAACACTCCTGCCGTCCCAACAATCCCACTGCGAAGTCCAAACATTCCCACCGCGAGTCCCAACAATCAACATCTCTTCCATCCCAACATTCCCACCACGTATCCCCACATTCCCACCGCGGATCCCAACATTCCCACCACGAGTCCCAACAATCCCAACGTCCTAACATTCCCACCATATTAACATACCCACCACGGGTCCTAACATGCCCACCATCCCAGCATTCCAAACACGGGTCCCAACATTCCCACCGCGGGTCCCAACATTTCCACCGTCCCAACATTCCCACCGTCCCATTTACAAATCTCATTAGCTTTTTCCAATGTCCGACGTCATATGCATACCAAGCTTTCAGGAATGTAGATGAAAGATAGTCGTTAGACAATAATAGTAATAATAATAATAATAATAATAATAATAATAATAATCATAATAATAATAATAATAATAATAATCATAATAATAATAATAATAATAATAATAATAATAATAATAATAATAATAATGATAATAATAATAATAATAATAATAATAATAATAATAATAATAATATACAATATAATAATAATACAATAATAATATAATAATAAACTAATGACAAAAATTAAGAAATTCATGTAATTTGAGTGCATCATTACACGTAAATCATTTCAAATCTGTGTTGAAGTATTATAAGCAAAGTATTTAGAGGGCAGAGGCGGCCGTTCTCGGTCGTCATAAATTGAGCGCAGTAAAGATACTCGCTTATTTTCAATTGTCTTAACCAATTTCATCATAATTGCTAAATTTTTCCGGCACTTCGTTCCGGGGTAGTATTTGTTAATGAGCAACTTTATTTTTGTGTCAAGTGAACATTTTTGATGTGAAACTCTTAAAAAATCGTATTCTTTCAAATCGTGATGGATTTGTTGGGATGATGGGAAATTAGGGACGGTGGGAATTTTGGGACGCGATCAAATTGTAACTCACAATTTGTGAGTAGATGTCAGGGAGCATAACTTGTCATTAGCATTTGATTCTAATAAAAGCAATGAACATGAGCAAATTGGAGCTTGTGCTAGCTATTGACAAAGAGCATAATCCTCATGTTAAGGGATGTACTTTGGACCTTTTGAACAATTTCCGCCACTGTTTTTTGAGAGAGGAAATAAAGATACAGTAATCAAATTTTAGGTATGAATGTAAACAATCTTTATTGACTTTATTTTGCAGGTGTAAAGACAAGAAGTCATAAGCTAGTCGTATGTAAACTTTCGTTACTGCAGCTATTATGGATCGGCTAAAAACGGTGGTGGGAGAACTGTCCAAAAGGTCCGTAGTTTTCATTAAACAAACGCATTTGCAAATGCAGCAATTACGTTTGATGAAATTTAATTTGACACGATTTCCAAGCTATCCCTTTTCGGCCTGAAAATTTCTCTCACAAGACTAGCTTTCTAGCTGATATGATTAGAATGATAAAAATAATACTAGTACCCAATCCAACTACAAAATTCGACGGGATACAGAATGCGTCAGATGCCCGATTCATACATTCATTGTGATCCACTTTCGTGAATAATTGTCTACTTCATTTAATTTTCTCCGAAAATCGCATCTAATAGTCTCTTCTTACTTCCGCTTGAGTCCACCATTCCTTTCTTAAGCATTGGCCTCCTTATCGCTAGTAGGCCGATCAAGACATTATCGAGTTTTCTGTCATGCAAGTTCTCTCGAAAAAACTATTAGAAATATCATGCTTTTCTGATAATGGCTCACAGCTGTCATTGTCAGCGTGATTAGCTATACTTCTTATAAAGTTCTTTTCCATATTGAATCAGTCCATGCAAGTTAAGTTCATCGGAGCATCATCGCAATTTCAATAAACTTGTAGTAAATTAAATAATGCTGTAAATTTATAAGGCATTCATAAATGAATAGTCTGAGGCGGATCTTTAAAAATAGGCTTATATTTGATTTTTTTAGCTTTTTTCCACAGCATACTAAGTATGTTAACTTGAACTGACTTAGTCGTCATAATTATTCGTTTTCTAAATAAGTTTTGAAATTGCACACAATTAGCTAGACCCATTATATCAGCAAGTTGCTCTCGTCAACCGAAATACGTCCTTTGAAGAACGAGTTTGCTATGAAGATTTTATATTTTTCATTGAGTTTTTGTTTTATGACCATGTTATTATTTTTGATTTTGGTACTTCTGCACATACTAAATTGGACGTCCAAGCATTTTTGCTCTTTCTGAGTCGATAATCTTAATTGCTTGCAGTCAAAGGTGAATATAAGTTAAAAAATTGGTTCCGTCCTGGCTGTCCGACAGTCCCGGGTCACCGACAAATGGTATAAAAATAAATCCGTCAATCAAACACTTCCCAGCTGACCGACACTACCGACTGGCCGACTGTTCCCAGTGGCCGACAGTACCGAGTGGCCGACTGCACCGGGTGGCCGACTTTTTATAGTATGTTTCACATAAGTTTGGGCATAAATTTTAAGAATTTTTTCGAAAGTAAGCCGACGGATTACGATAATTATTTATCAAATCAATGCTATAATCGCAATCTGTCGGCTTATCGTCGGACATACTCGTAGTTTTTAAAATTTATGCCTTTACATGTGTCCAAATACAAATCCTTTATTTTTTCGCCTCCTCGATCAACAACAAAGTTTTCTCTGACATAAATGTGCATGTAAATTCATTAACTGCATATATATGTAGGCTCTTTGCTTGTGTCATTGAGTTCAGAAAGATACATTGTCTTGCATTTTTATAAAATGCGACCTTTAAAAAACAAGACCGGAAATTTTGCATCAAGGATTCATTTTTGTCTAATAAGCTTTAAGATTTTGAAATTATTATTGTTCAATGTGCGCTGTTTTTAAATTGTGAATAGAACTCGCACTGTAGTTTCACTGCACAATATAAGCTACAAGCTCAAAGCTACGAAGGTATGCATAAGCAATGAATCGCATTTAGGCACCTTCGAAATGAAAAAATTCTAAAAATAAAATCATTTGCATTTTGGAATGGGGGAATATCTGATGCCTTATTTTTTGTTAAAATATCCATTTGTTACGTGTAACGTATCTGTGCTGCGTTCGATTTATTCGCATGAAAAACGGAAGGCGATTTTGACATCGATTAGTATGTCGCGCACACTGGCTTCTTAAGTAGAAGAGTACAGTAATAGTTGTCGATGACCTGCACCTAAAACATCTGTAGAAAAAATCACTAACAGTGGTCACTCTTTCTGTCACTTAATTGGTTGGCCTCTCAATGCTGTTGGCCAGATCGGAACAATCAGTTAGTCGGGAAATTTTTGAGTGACAAATCTATCTTTAGTACAATTTGTCGGTCACCCGGGACTGTCGGCCACCCGGTACAGTCGGCTACCCTGTACTGTCGGCAACTCGGAACAGTCGGCCAGTCGGGACTGTCGGTCTACCGGGAATTCTTTGATTTACAGATTTATTTTTAAAACCATTTGTCGGCCACCCGGGACTGTCGATCAACCGGGGCTGTCGGTCACCTGGAACTGTCGGTCACCCGTGACTGTCGGTCACCCGGAACTGTCGGTCACCCAGTACTGTCGGTCACCCGGTATACAATCAAAAAATTAGATTTCAAGTAATTAAGCGCCTTTTCATATTGTGCGGCCTGGAATCGATCAAAACCATTAAGCTAATGTATTCGTAACAATACATTCGACCCGGTTTCAGTGTAGGCGTGCTTGAGCCAGGCTTAAAACCGACTCCATTATTTATAGATACGCAGTCAGGGACATATAAACTTAGCTTAAGCTGGCACCAATGTGTTCGGGCTTGAGTCAGGCTTGAACCTTAGATCGATGCTAAAAAACAACATTTGACACTTTCTGTATTCATCATGTAGGATCTTAAGTCTTGCTTAAGCCGTAGGATATCGAAACCAGACCCCAAACACTGCATGATTCCTATGGAAAGTATGTAACCTGCTTAAAATTATTTTATTTTGATAGCTAAAAATAGGCGAAATTTGAACGTGTTAGAATTTTCAACGTCTTTGCCAAACACGCTCATGGGAAGAACCTAGATCCTCTGAATTGAAAATGGTAATTTCTTGGAAAAAATTATGTAAAATAAAGGCCAAAAGTTGATGAGGATCAAAGGATTCGAGCAGAAAAGCTGGAAATCGACCATAAACTATAGCTTAACATAGTTTTATAGTTTTCGAGGTTATTTTGGCTGAATAAAACTCTCTGGTTGACCCACCCCTCCTACAGACCGGCCATGCTGTGCGCCTTTGGTCTTGATTATGCTTAGCTGTTCTGGATTCGAATTTAGGTTTCATGCATTATCGAAAGCTTGCAATTGATACGGTCGGCCGGAAAATACATTATGCGCTGTTTTTATCAAAAAATACAACTTCAGGTTTTAATGAGTTGGCATCTGACATTTTAATAAAAATGCGCAATTGTGTGAGATCTTTAATTATATTTCTGGTAACGATGTACGAATTATTAGAAGCTGCATGTAAAGATAAATTTTTTATTATAGTATTGTATAAAATGATAATGCGGTTAATTGCTTATCCGCGTGGGAAAATTGATGCATAAATACGTGATTTTGACTAATTAGGCGACAGATGAGTTTTCGAAGATTATTTGATAATTATCAATTCACAATCACATAGTCTCTTATGCATTATGTCATTTGTTAAATTTGCTCATAGCAGTTTCTGTAGCGATCAAGCTAATTTTGTTACAGAGATACTGTAAAGAAGAGTTATAGGAACGAGTTGACAACCAAATAGATCAAGGTTATTAGGCCATTTTGAAAATTTTCACTTGATTTCACGTAATGAGACACGACGGCGACTCACAGAAGATTTCTTTACTTCTTTACTCAACGAGTATCATTGTTTAAGAATTCGGAACACCAATGTTGTCTACAGCATTAATTGTTTCTTCTGCTAAATTAGCTCCCAAATTTCCAAAACAAGCATTATCTATTCATCGTCTGGATAATATGATAGAGATTTTTAACCGATTGTTACCACTTGACACACTGATTGGTAGATAAGCCACTTTTACACGATTTTTCTGCGTGTTATAACTTGGATATCGAGTAGGCATTGAAGACGCCGAAATAATCGATGACCCTGCTTGTCATATTAGGCCTTCATGTATGGATGATGATGAGATCCCTCATAGGTGCGTCCCCCATCACGAGTTTATAAGCGTGACTGATTTTTGGCTTCAAGAAGCTAGAAAGTTTGAAAACAATCGTTTTTAAGCAGTTTTTGTTCGTTCGAAGGTAATACTTATCAGGCGTTTCATTTTAATCAATCAGCTTTTTAACCAAATCATTTGATTTCATCAGATTTATATCAAAAAATTTCCTCTGCCGCATCGTACACGGAGGACGTAATCGGAAACGTTAAGAAGTGTTTTTGCTTGTGTATCAATCGATTTATACAATTTTTCAGGTGGTTCCTGGGAGTGAGGACCATGCATGGGCAGCGACTGAATTCCGGGGGTCTGGTTGGTGTGAAACTGGCAAAAATCCCAAAAACATGCAAAAAATTCAGTGTTGGCGGTCTATCGATTTTTGACGGTCTATCGGATTATCGGGGTGTAACCCCCACGTCCATGTGTGGTGAGAACCTCGGATTGAAGGCGTCTGCTAAAACTTTTAAACTATAATTTTGAATTCTACAGTGTAGCTAGATATGCTGTCAATTCGTTTTTATTACTTAGTGAATAGATACAACAGGAAAATACGCTAATTGTATTGTTTTTGATGTGTTATAATTTTAAGCGATCCTTGTTATTGTAATATCGTTATGCGACTGTTAGCTGTCTAGCTTAAATAATCTTGGGATCTGGAAAAATCCGTTCTAACACATGAGTGCATTTTAATTTGTACTTGAAGTGTGATTGTGTCGTTTTTGAGTTTCATAATATTATAAAGTTTTTAGGCCATTATGTTCTATTCGATTTAATCGCAGTACGTGGCGAAAGATGAAATGCAGACAATAGCACTGACGTCATTGATATCAACTTTGCTTTACCTCCATTGCGTTTCGGTCGCAAAAAATTGTAGAAAGCTAAACGAACGCCAGATTATGGAAATAATATTTACCAAATATAAGAAAATGGCTCCTGTTCTGACCAAAAAAACGTTCACAGTTGACTACAATGAAAAAATTGAAGAAGGGTAATTGGTTCTTACGCTTGACTGAATCGCTTATCATTTATTTACAGTTTTGTTGGGCAAATCTTTGGCATTCTGATAAAACTGATTATGGCACTCTCGGAATCTTATCTAAGAGAGAGTCACGTATTAGGTTTTTTCGGAAGAAATCAATCCGAGTATCTTTTTTGACCTAAATCAAGCATTTGATAAAAAGTATTATTTGTCTCAGGAATAGTAAATTAAATTTTTTTGGCTGCTGATCCTGGATAGTTTAAAAAATGCAAGGATTCGCTTGCACTTATATTTTTTACTGATATTGCCTAAATTTTATCATGACGAGTATAACAATGACTTTCACATTAATAGTTAACCTATAGAATAGCATATAGAAAATTATAACTTGAAGTACACATCAAGTTTTCATTCCAATTCCTCCACAATCACCTTGTAATAAGAAAAATTCGCAATAATTTATTCACTTCTTAGTTCACATCGGATGAAAAAATCGGAAGTCATCGTGTCGCTACTTATTATTTTTGCATACGAAAAACAGTCGTTTTTGATGACGCAATTTTGTAAATGGCTCTCAAAAATTCTCACTTAACGTAAGCTAGCAATGTTTCTGGAAAGCTTTTTTACAAGCAGATTAATAATTTTATTGTTTTTATATCTGAAGTTTAAAATATTATGCCTTTACATGATATATTCCAACTATTGCTTGTGATATTCGGCTTATCTATTACATAACGCGTCGAAGAAGTGTGCCTTGAAACGTACATATGGCTCGTACAAAGATAAACAATTTAATTCTTTGCTGATATTAAATCAACGTGGAATTAGTGTGCGAAGACAGTAAACGCCCAGGCGCGGATTTAGAGGGGACGGGCGGCGCCCCTCCCATCGTCAGAAAATAGTTGGACGCAATAGAGAATAATGTGCATTTTTATTATTTAAGCCATTTTTATCACGATTTATCGTTTTTTGGGCGCCTATCGCCGGGTAGTACTCATTAATAACATTTACTGATTTTCTTGGCTTTCTAAAAACTTTATTTTTGCGTCAGCAGAGTACTTTATGTACAGAACAAGGATTTTTTAGTTCTTACAAATATTTCTCGAGCATATTTTAGGTGCTTTGTGTCGATTTTTGTACTAATTTTGCGCTTTTTTGGAGGAAAATTTTAAAAATTGCTAAACTATTCCCGGATCACAAATCATTTTGTCTCCCAAAAGACGAAAAAACTGATACTTTAAGCATAATTAACGAAACTTTTTTTGGACAATCTTTGACACTATAGGGAAAATTAAAATTAGGGATTTAGCCCTTCCTGTCAGATAATCTTGGATCCGCCAAAGCTGTACTAAGTCTGGTCTTAAATAGTGAATCCTACGATGCATTCTTTTATCACGGCACCTCGCACATTAGCTGGTCATTTTCTATATATTATTTCACTCATTTCAGGCAAAAAAATGTTGAAGAGCAAGTTGAGGTCGAGCAGGACGAAGAGGGAGTGTTGGTGAATGTAGAAATTCATGTTCAAGACGTGTCCAGCTTGAATGAGATCACGAGCGATTTCGAAATCGATATCTTGTTCAGTCAGTTGTGGTTCGATCCAAATCTCAGCTTCAGTCACATGAACGCGTGCAAGAGCAACATTACAATGGAGCAGCAACATTTAGCCACTGTTTGGACGCCGAACACGTGTATTTTTAATTCGAAGGAGACCAAAATTCATTCCTCGCCAACGCCAAATATCATGTTCATTTTGTATGAGGTGCATTGTTTTATATTACACAAAATTTAGGTATTATTGCGATGATCTGTCTGAGCGGGTCTGCTCCATACCCGGGCAGCAGCCAAATTATGGGGGTCTGGTGGTGCAAATGTGGCAAAAATCCCGAAAAACATGCGAAAGATTTGATTCTAGGGGTCTGGGGGTGTGTGTGCCCGATCTGGGGTGAGTCGATTATGAGCATACTTAAATATTGTATATATCATGCAATAATTTTCTCTGACAATGTCATGTATGTAAACCTTAAGATAACAACTACCTTATTTCACTAATTAATTTTGATTATGTACGCTATTGCGAAAATTACGATTTTCGTATCTTTTTGACAATAATTTTGTCCTGTTTCTGCCATCAAATCATCCTTTTTCCTTTTGGGAAATAGACTACGATAACCAACTTCATTTTCTTGTTTGTGGCAGCTACTTAAACTAAGAAACTTCAGAAATTCGACTTTTTCGCATTTTTAATCATTTCTCAAATTATTAACGAAAATAGTCGTGGTTAGGGTTTTTTAAATCTGAGCAGCCGAATAGAACCACTAAAATCTGTGCCGCTAATACATCGTGTACAACAGAAACAATTCAGAAATGGTCACATTCGAAAGTTTTAACTCAAGGAATGTCAGTCTATAAGTTATTTTTAATTTTCACTGTAAAAGATAACTGAGAAAACTCAAAATTCTAATCTACTCATCGTTCGGCTGACGACCCTTTGATTAATCATTTTGGAAGATGTACGAAAATCTGTGTTGCATTTTATCTAATTAATGAGTCTGATCAGAATGCACATTCCAAAGCTTGTGCTTACCTGAATTTTAGACTTTTCGCTTCAATCTTATTTAGGCTCTTGTTCTTCCTTAGACGATAGAACTACGAAACAGTTGTTGTTAACATACTAAGGTTAGTAAGTTTTGAGCTAAGTCAATAAATTGAGGACTGCTTATTAACTCCATACTCCATTTGAGTTATCCACCCACTTTCATACTCACTACGACCATACGTGGGCGGCAAGAAAATTCTGGGGGTGCAAGATTTTTCAAAGGTCAAAAAATTGCCTTATAAATGGTTGTATGGCGAAAAAACACCATTTTTTTGACGTTTCTCATCGAGCACTGTCCATTGGCATCAAAAATTGCGAAAAAACGGAAAAAAATTTTAAAAATTGAATTCTGGGGGTTATTTTGATTTCTGGGGGATATTTTGGTTTTCAGGGGGGGGTGCTTACTCCCAACTCTCCCACGCCCAGGTGTGACTACGACCGTTTTTCTTTATAATCCATTATTTCGGACTGGGACTTACATATAGCATTATTTCTCTCTTGTCCATTCTAAATAAAGCATCATTATTGGGCTACGTGTATGTACTGTATTTATGAGTCCGAATTTGACATTCTGGCACATGCGCATTATTTTTTAGATATACTTCATCTTTTTTGCAGAACGGTACAATTTGGCTGAATTATCGCTTGTCGGTTAGAGCACCGTGCAATTTAGATTTACGTGCATTCCCGTTTGACATTCAACAA